>JAMWET010001089.1:0-147500 GCA_024036415.1 Prochilodus magdalenae | reverse complement strand
TTATCTTTGAGAGAGAGGAGGAGATCAGCCACCACTCCCTGTAGCTGTTTCTTTCCATCCTTCCACTGTAAGAAGACAACTCAATGTTTTGAATCTGTAGCTGTTCAAGAAGCTGCTTCTGAGAATATAGACAATAAGCTGCTGCCCGTTTCAGAACAATGGACTGTCCAGCCTTAAGTCCAGACCTCCACATCAGTGAATTTGTTTTGTTGATGGTGAGAAGCAGAAACTGCAACCAGCTTCTAAGACTGAACTTTAGAGGTATGGAAAAACATCCCGCCAGATTTCTTGAGAAATTCAAAGTGATTCTCCCAAAAGACCAACACTGAATACTGAATAATCTGAGATTATATTTAGTAAATAAGACCTTTGTGTAGGATTTCTGTGAAATATACTTTTCCTGCTTTTACTTTAAGAAGATATTAAATAAACGATATTTTATGAATTCAATTTTATGATTCAAGTGAGAATTTTAAACTGAGAACTTCAAATGTAATAACCTCTCAACAAACGAGGCGCATGACTGGTCTTTACTAACTACAAAACAACATTACAAACAATAATTCAGAAAATATCAGCTAAATAAAATCCAACCCATTTAAACTGAATGCACAACTGTTAAGCCTTGTCAGTGATCAATCCCAATGTTTTAGCATAGGGCAAAAATGAGAAGGAACATCAGAGGTAATAATTTAGCCTTCACTTCTTGGTGGTGGACGTTATAAATGCTCCACTAAACTGGGCAAGTAATAACATAGCATCATTTAGCATCACACTAAAACTCACACCACGGCATCGATCTCACAGGCTCCATGCCGATTTTGGACCTCAAACTTCTCCACCTCCTGCAGTATGGAAAGAGGGATGCGGGAAGTTTGAACGCAGCATTTTGGAACGGCACCTGGGATTGGAACCAATTCACTCGTAAGAAGCAGATTAACTCACTGCATACTGAAGCCTAGTACAGAGTTAAGTTATGACTACTGAAACTGACTGATAAGCATTTTCTTTTTATTTCACTTATTATTTCAAAAATGAAGCACTTCTAGAATTAGAAGGCAAATAATTTCCTTCCAGTTATACTACCAATGTCTTACTGTACTAAACAAAGGTCCTCCCAATGGCAATAGGTCACTGGGTTTTACCCACTAGGGCACACAAACTGTTCAGAAAACTCTCTTGTCTGGTTTATTAACTCTTTATCATTAGCCATTAAAACCTGTAGCCCTACATTTACCTTGGACGGAGGTGAAGGTGATGCACAGGACCAGCAGCAGCACTTTGAGATCCATTTGAAAGCGTCTTGGCTCTGACTCAGACTTCTGTTGGCTGTGCTTCACTGTTAAAGAATCCTGACTGTCTGTGAATTCACACGGCTTTTATGGGCAGAGAGAGGAAAGCCACACCTTTCAAATCACATAGAAAAGACTGGAGAATATTCAGCAGGCATTCGCCTTTACGGTCGTTTGTCCTGTTGCACTCCATACACCGTCTAGTAATAGGTGTCTTATTTACTGGGACTCTTGGTAGACCTGATGTGGTGTCTGGGCCCCACATCTATATATATATACACTATATGTATATATATATATATATATATATATATATATATATATATATATATATATATATGATTTGAAACTCTGTGTTATGTTTAGGCATCTGGAGTTTCCCTTTTAAGAGTATAGGTCTAAAGATCTCTCTCTGAGAAGCAAGCAGAGGGGACCATTTCCATATAAGAGATAAGAATTTCTATATGTTGTACAAGAATACCCAGCCTATATGAGGGTAAATACTTGAGCTGGATGTGAGAGGTCAGGTTGGACCTCTCACAAGCGCTTGTAAAACCCTGCCTGGAATAAAGCATTATCATATTCAAGCAAGACAGTATTTGTCAAAGTCATCTCTTCAACACCTACACACCATTGCATCTCTTCTTTAAGTTTACAACACTGACAACATGCATTAACCTTAAATTCCAAGTATGAATAGAGGAGTCGATGGAACTCAACACTATTACTGAGAAGGTTAGTGGTAAGATTGTTGTAGCCAAAAGGATCCAGACAGCCCTTCTAATTGGTGAACTCAGACCAATTCCCATTGCCCATAATGAAGGATCACTTACACAACAAAAGAATGAAAGGAATGAAACCTGGTGGGTAGATTTGACATTGTGAGACATGCAAATGATTCCAGTTTTGCAAGGACGAGCCTTATTGCTGTACCTGACTGACCCAACAGCTACGATTGTGGGCATTCAGTGAGCAGTGATTTCCTTAAGGAGTCAACCTGCTAGTGCTAGCACGTAGACCGTCACAACGACTGCCCTTAACGCCACGTCAACGCCACGAAAGACTGCAGTGGTGTAGTGCCATACTGTCATGGAGTGACTCAGAATGGCAGTGGGTCATCTTCAGTGACGAGTCCCACTTTTGTCTTGGAGGAGACGACCAATGACGCTGTATGTCCCCATGGTCAGCACCAAGACAAAGGGTTTACTGATACGCGTCACTCGTCCAGAAGGCCTGGTGTCACTCCACCTCCAGCCCACCGCCAAATCTGCAGGAACTGTGTGAGAATATTCAAGCTGTACAGAATGGATTATCGCAGGACACCATCAGGAAGCTCTACAACTCCATGGTAACCTTTATCTTCCTTCCCAATAGCATTGCAGTCCTTCTGGGTGCAGCTGTTCTTTGTAAGTGTACAGATGTATACGTGTAACATATGTGTTCTGTATGGATCACGTAGGGACTTGAGTTAAAGTGAAGAATAAAGCTCTGTAAGGAACTTTGCAGACCTTGTAAAGGATTATTTTGTCACCATGGACTGTCATGGGTTTTATATGCACCAAAAATCTCTATAGTACAACACGACCAAAAGAATGGGACACTAGAGCAGCCTCGCATGAGCCTAAAGAAGATGATCAGATCAACATCTGCTATAGTGTAGCCTTTTAGTGTTGGGCTGTAGAGAGGTGGAACTGCATTCTCTGGAGTGACAGAGCTCCATCCAAAACCTCTGAGAAGGAGTTTGAGTTCAAGTGGTCCTAAACCAACCATCAGCATCAGTGACTGACCTCACAAATGCTCTTGTAGCTGAATGCATAACCCCACATTAACACCCATCGTTTCAGGAGGAAGGTCTTCGAGGCTGACCCACTCACAACACAGCTCATCCAACAGCTCAGTCCATTACAGGGTCAGAGTCGCCGTGTTAAAGCGGAAAAATGTTCAGGACAGTGGACATTCAGGAACAGGGTTGAGAAACACTGATCACTGTCTAATCTGGAATCTACAAAACCAGACTTTCGTATCTCTACATAAAAATTGCGAATTTTTCCAGTTGATTATACATGCGTTAGCCATACAGTAAAATGGCATGTTGATTTTTAAATTTTTTTTTTCATTTAATGTTAAATTTGTTAGCCCACCTCTGCACACTGTTTCTTTATTGAATTTAACAGAAGGAAGAAAACAACTGATAAAAGATTAAACACCTGAGGTTGTATTTTGTTTGGTTTTATCCGATATACACATACATATATATATACACACTGTATATGTATGTATTCAGTAAACCAGAATAATTGTTGGCTTGACAGTTCCAGTCAAAACCTCTGCTCTCCTGGTCTTACTATCCATCATCAGTCTCAGGTTTCCTCAAATCTAATCCTGGAACTACAGCAGGTGTCCCTACTCAAAATGGCTAATTGAACTCCTCTCTTTACTGGTAGTTTAAAGTCTGTGTGCGTTGGTGAGAAACCCTGCTCCAGAGTTTACATAAAATTGGGTTCATATAGAGCTCTGTGGGCAGGAACAGCTTGTTGACGGAGGAGCTCGGGGGACTTGTTCCAGATAGGAGGGGTACCGTACACTCCATACCCCCATTGCGATCAGAGCAGCACTGTGGTCTGGTCTTCTAGCTGTTCCTAGGTTCAGGATTTCCACTATAGGCATCAGGTCTTGTAGTGTTGATGCCCCCCACACCCTGGAACTCTTTACCTTCATCTGTTCACTCTCTGTCCATCATCAAAGCTGTTATGTCTAACAAAAAGTCTAACATTATTAATTATACACATTTCAGGTGGATGTACTACAACAGCCAGGGACGACATCATGTGCCACTCTTATAGCAAACCAGAGAATCCGAGACTCATGGTCAGCAAACATAGCCTGGTCTGATGAATCTGGGATACTGCTACAACATGCAGAGGGTCAGAATTGATCCTAAACAGCTCGAATCCAGCATGTCAACAGTTCAAGCTGGAGACAATGCTTTACTGCCATACTTGGGGATCTCAATACCAATCGAGCATTGTTTGAATGCCACAGTGAGTCCTAGTATCGTTGCTGACCACGGGCATCGCTCTATAGCCTGAATTCTACTTCCAGCTTGAAAACGGGGCTTCAAGTATTCCACAAATCACAATCATGAATCACGTCATGGAACAGATTCCATTTACATGGCAGTAAATTCCAGGAATTTCATCCCTAGTCCCCAGATCTCTTTCCAATAAGGCACTTGGGTTTGTGGTTGGGATTCACAGCATGAAGGTGCAGATCTGCAGCAAATATGAGATGCAACCATGTTAAGCATCTATATAAAAATAAAACCTTTATTAAAGTTGAGACGTAAACTCACTCTGTTAGTTTGGTACAGACCATGCAGACCAAAATACATGACGACATCAGACATTTATTAAGTAGCCCATATGACAACATAATTTACAAATTAAATAACTATTTAAAAACAACATTAAGAAACTAAGACAACACACACAGCATCATTTAAAAGCCTAAAATTCCCCTGATCAGAGTTTATCCTCTGTTTGTTCAAGTCCCATTCACGTAAATCAGACTCTATCCTTGCCAGTACAATGTTGTTGTTCACATTTCAAATAAATAGCAGCAAGAACATCTGTGGTGCCATCTTTTCTTGTGGTTAGGAATCTGAAACAAATGAAAACACACAAGGTTTACATGAAAGAGGTACGAGTACCCACATGCAAGATGTCAGATGTGAATGGATGTGTAATAGTCACCTTTCTTCCTCCAGGGTCCCCACGGCTTTTGGGAAGGTACGGCGGGCTGTTCCTGGCTGGCTGAGAACTGCTGCAGATGTGAAAGACATGAAACAAGTTTTTACAGAGGCTGCTGACTGATTAGGAAACCTTCTCAAGGGCTTACAGGGACCTGCTTAGCTGAAAAACAAAGACCACTTCTGGCAGCCACCTGCATGTCTTAACAAGTGAGGAAGAGCCTTCCTGAACTCATCCCTACAGGTCGCTCCTGGAGGGCAAACAGAGACCTGATATATTGCAACAGAAATACTTGTTCTGTAAGTTCTTGCTGTAACTAGAATCGTAACTCACAATTGAAGCTAGGAAAACATAAAATTACAATTACTGTGATGGCCGTTATGTCACTTGTCTAACAGATGCCTTGTTAACATCTATTGAAGTTATTATTTAATTCTGGAAATTATTTAATTCTATTCTATAGGCTATTTCAGGGACACACTGTTTATGCTTGGAGACTGTAGTGATAAATACCTCTTGCAAGCACAGAATAAAAAAATTCTCATTATGTAAATGGTAATAGTTATATGCACTGACTAATCTGATTTTGGCAGTATTGAGAATTCTGTTTTGCAACCAGCCTGTAAGAAGTGACAAACCTGACGTACAACTCAAACGTAATGCCATGTACTTAGTCTCAGTGTCACTCCAAAAGTGGCATGGTTTCCAAATTGGTTTAAAAAGCCCTGTGAATATTGCCCTTGTACAATTTTGGAGCCACAAGGCTTTGTCAAAACAACAATTATATATACACAATGAATATATAGTTAGTGGGGCAATACACCACTTAAAAAAAAATAATAATAATATAATTATATTATATAAATAATAATAATAACACAGCAGTGAATTTTTTTCTATGCTTATATTAAGCCCATATGTAAATAAATGAAGTAACCTTTACTATGAACTGGTCAATCAACTTTGAAAAATGTTGTTTTTTTTATTTTCCAATGGGTCACTGCTTCAAACATGTGATATCATAACAACAACATATCATATAACAAAAGTACAGACTGCAATACTGATCTAGAAATGTATTTAGGTTCTTTTAAATGTTGCCCAAATATGACTAACCTTAGCAGCTGTTAAATGAATAAGGCTAATGTTTGGATTTTGACTCATCTGCTTGCTCAGCAAAGTAGTCTCTCTGAAGAATGACAAGCTGATTGAGTGCAGCATCAATAACTATCCTGATGGCAGAGTAAACGCTCGCCACCCACCCCAGGCGCCCCTTGGCTACGCATCTGCTTGTGAAATGTGGCAGAAACTGTTTATAAACACTCGAATATTACTGCAACGATTTATCAAAATCAAAACTGCTAACATTGTTAATGCCAAAAGCTAACAGGCAGCAGGGGGTAACGGCTCCCTCTGGCTTTTACTTGTGGTTTACCACATCAGCATGCTTGGGGTGGGGACATGGGCAAACTACCAGCATTATCATGTATTGTAATAAGCTTCACTTTTTTCAATCCACTGTTAATTCAATACTGTAACGGTTCAAGACTGGCCTGCATAATTAGATTTTTATTAAATATTACATCTTACTGAAACAACACCAACAGAGTCAGTCATCACAAACTGGGATTGGTCAGGATGCTTGCAGTCCACAGTGACAACCGACTGCTCTGTTAGAGGGCTTGTTTGCATATTGCGGCCCTTGACAACATCAGTATCACATGCCTCAGTAATAAAATATAATAAGAGAGGACTTGAACCTGTTGGATTTGCTGGATCTCCCTCATGGCCAGCCGGATAGAGGGGTACAGGCGGGGGATAGGCCTGTCCTTGTGCTCAGTCTCCTCTTCCATGGGCTCAAACTCGGCTGCCTCCAGACGCCTGCGTCTGTCTGACACACGCCTTAGCACAGGTGGTTTGTGGGCATCCAGCCCTGGGGTCTGTCCTGGTGGCAGGAAGAGCCTCTGTAGCTCCAGATGCACCTTGTCCGTCTCTTCATAGACGGCCTCCACAGAGTCCACACTGTTGCTATTCTGCATTGCAGGGGGCATCATGGCCTTCAGCTCTTCATAGTCTGACTCATGGTCACTTTGCTGTATTACAGTACAAGACAGATTAGGAAAAAAAAAAAAACACTAAAGCACATACACGGTTCATACAGCTCTGGAAATAAATAAAAGCCCACTCCAGTTTCTTTTTAAATCAGCATCTCCACATGTACAGCAGGTTCTTAGTGAGGAACAGAAGGTTGGGTTCTAGCTTTACTGGCAGATACAGTGAGTGTCTGGTTCATAAGAACAAGGTCAAGCGGCAAACACACAGGACAATACAGCTACAGACTGGCAGAGGGCACTCTCTACTGACCTTGATGAGTGCCACCTCATTCCAGTGTCACTTAGCCACCGTAAGATGAACTCAAGTGACCTACAGAGAGACTGGCGAGCGGTGGCTGGGGTGAAATGCAAAGTGAGCATGGTTCTAAAAACAGGCCTCTGGAGGTAATTAGTGATTTTCTAAATAAATAGATCTGATACAATATCTGATCTGGAATATCAGATTTTTCCAGAGCTGTATATACAGATCATGATGTAACCCAAGCTGTTACATCACAGTCTAGGATCATAAGGGTGGACTATGAGGTGAAATATACTGTTCCAGTCTGTAAAGGCAATCACATTGATTTTTAAACCCTTTCCAAGTAACCAAACCCTCAACAGGCATGGCTGATGTTCTTTAAGCCTTTGAGAAAAGATGAAGCTGGCTTTCTATTCACCAGCTTCTTAATGGAATGTTTCATTCCACCTTAAATGCTACAGCTTGTACAGGTGCCAGTACGCAGCTGCAGCACTATTTAAGGTGGAATGGAAAATTTGCACATTCAAGCACCACATATTTAGAACAGGACTTTAAAGTCAAGAGGGCAACTTCAATTCCAAGTTGTCACAGCAAACCAGCAAATCGGAGAAAGAAAAAATAATAAAAAAATCATGAGCTCAAAAAAAAGGAAAGGCAGTTTCCTACATCTGTTCTAGGGCCAGATGTAAATGGGCATATAAAAATGCATCTGGACATTTTTCACTTCAACCAAAGTCACATACCTTCTTCCATACAGACATAAGAATACTGAATACATGCATTCTATGGCACCTTTAATCGCATGCACATGCGAAACTATGCAAAAAAAATAAATAAAATAAAATAAAAAAATAATTGTCACTGAATCAGCCGTAGATAGAACAGGTCATATTCTGAGCATCTGCAGTTTTCACACTCCACTTTCTAAAAGAAGGGTCTCTTTTCAGGGGCTACGCTCAACACGTTCAGACATCAGCTGGCATTGCAGGAAGCATTGCAAATGCAAATAGCAACTACAAATGAATAAGGTAACAGTCTATGTCTTTTGGCAGCTTGCAGGAAAGTGTCATTTATACATCTATCTGCCTAAATGCGAAAGTGTCTTAAAATTTAAATTGACACTGCAGTTTAACCTTAATATAACTGTATCCTCAATATCACAAGAGCATCAATGGTCTACCACCAGGCCTATAAATAAAACCCAGGAGTGCAGAAGCTGTACCATTATACTATTAAAGCCCAATAGGCAAAGCAGTACTGCTGCACTGGGTGTATGATCATATGACACTGTCACACTATATAATTTGGACCAGAATCTTGTGACCCAACCAAAATTAAGTAGAAGCTAAAGATGCACTGATGCCATTATATATGTTTAGCCCTCGTCCATAGAGTCAACAATTACCTACTTAATAAATTACTTAGTTGTTAGTATAAATAATCGCTACATACTGAATGTAATGTAGCTGATATAAAAGACGTGTATTAACTCGACACTATATTAGTTATGTTGGATTGAATAGCACTGCAGCAAAGGGATCCCCTTTAGAAAAGCTGAACTCACACTGAATGGCAATGCTCTGTCCATGCTAAATGAAACGCAGCCTCTACATTCAGCTCTATGAAAAATTGCAACTAAATTTGTTTAATTCAAAGCAACATGTTGTGTACTGAGCAAGCACAGTTGTGCACTGAAATGTATGCGGCAGAACAGTACAGTCACCAAGCTGCATTTGTGTAGCTCGATTACAGAAAAACAAAGACGACATGTTGATGTGGTGATTTCAAAGCTCATTCAGGCAATGACTTTGAGGCTTTTAGCATCTAGCTAAGTGAGGCTGTGTTTTCTCCTTGCTGTTACAGCGGTTTTTCCAACTCTGAAATAAAAGCCTCGCTTCTGGAACCGTTACTCAACTCATTTTTCTCCATTTTGAGAGCTTTGTCCCTCCATTCTTATAGGGGAAGCAGTGGTGATTCTGCCATCAGCATATTGTCCAACTCAATTACGCTTCTTTCCCTTAATTCTGTGCTTTTATCTAAAAATAAAATACCTACAACTGTCATCTAAAATATTATACATCATAATAATGTGAAATTATTAGATTGACACATGCCAAGTTAAAAATGATGTCTTTGAAACAGCTGATCCTGAACTCACCTGCCCACACGGTATGGTCAGTAGCTCCATGAAGGGCTTGATGCCCACTTGAGCGTGATGCTGGACAAGATCAGGCAGGGAGGAGTGTGCCCGGTCCTCGCCCAGAATCACATATTTCCCATTGCTCTGCATCTCGACCATGTAGTGTCGACAGCGGTTAGTGCCCCTGCATTTCAGAACCACACCCATTAGCAGAGGAGAAGTATATGCACTAAGCAGGAATATCACTAAAAGAACTGAAACCAATTTGTGGCTGCAGGTGCGCATTTAAAAGCACTTTGTATGACGGTATTGGAAGACTTACCTGTATGAAAGTGTATATCCTTCTCGACTTTGTCCAACTCTAATTAAAAAGCAGCCAAGAGGCTTGTCAATCAAGAGATCTTCAGCTTGTCTGGAGAAAAAAAAAGAAAAAAAGGTCAGCATCAACTGTTAATATTGTGTAATGGTGGAGAAGTGAAACACCTTGGATCACAAGTTTATAATGTCCCCTCAAATCTAAATGTTAAAATGGACAAACCTCCGAGTGATCATGCCGTGGAACCAGCAAGGAAAGGTTCCGTTTCTGACCACTTTACGGGCCTGGGTCTCTTTGAACCAGCGGATGGTGTTGCTCCTCCTTTTTAGTTTCTCTCTGGCCCGCTGCTCATCCTCTGGCCGACCCAGCACGTTCATCAGGTCACTGCTCTCTTGCAAGTCGTTATCAAACGGAGTTGCCTGGAGTAGGTTCAAGAGAGGTTAAGGTCAATGCTGGAGGTTGTTTCCCCCTTCCTCAAAACTTAACAGCTCAACATCACACAATTACGAGGCCCACGTTAATCTTTGCATCAATATTATGTCTAACAATCAGTGTTACAGAACAGCCATGTTTTCACTAATGAAGCTGACTATTCCTAAGTTAGCAAAGTCAGTAAAAATTTTCTTTATAACTTACATTTAACTTACACGTAATTAACACAAATTTAAATACTACATATTGTAAAGTTGGTTTTGTTTATGTTTGCTCAGATGTGTTCTGATTTGGTTCTAGTTTGCCCTAAACCAGATCCATTCTTGTAATTATGAATGATGAATTTATAACAAACTACTCTTACCTCAAACTGCTTGCTCCGTGGCCGGGGAACAGGTGCTAAATGGGAAGACTGGGCGATCCCGGTTAGTATGGACCGAGGTCTGGGCTCTGGCTTTTTCTTCCTGGGCAGAGGAACTGGGGGAGAAACTGGTCCTAAAGGGAGAGAGATCAGTAAAAGTCTTAGCATCACAGAATGACATAATTTCATTTATGATAATGCATGATGACCCCGAGTCGTCAAATTCCTTCATATACAAATTCTGTAGATAGAAAAATGTAACTAAGCACTGATATAGCTTTGAATGGAAATTGTATTTAAACTGATGATTTCTTACGAAGAGATATGGTAGAAGAACATATCAGAAGACAGTGACAAAGCGCTCTCTTACTCTTGTTCTCTTGTTCCATAAACAACTGCCTCTTCCTCTCCTCCTCCTCCAGAAGCAGCTGTCTCCTTCTCATTTCTTCCTCCATCTCTTCTCTCTCTCGCTGGGCCTGCTGTTGCCTCCTCACCTCAGCCAGCAGGATCAGGTACTTCCTCCTGCAGCTCACTGCACGGTAATCTGGGAGAAGGAGCATCACAAGAGCACAGAATTGAGAAGTGAGGGTACTGCAGATCAACCCAGTGTATTACAAGCACACAATCTATATAGTATTGTGAGACGGGCGGCATGGGCCATGTTGACTAAAGGGCGTAAAGGTGAACTGGGCAAACCAGCAGGTAATCAGTTAAGGTCCGCTATTGTGGATGGTTAAAGTCAGCCTGGGCATGTACCTGTTGTTCTGTCAGTAAACTCAGACAAACCAGAAAAGTTCCCTCAAATGTGGAGTCCAAATGTAAAAATCTGAAAGCTGGACTGGCCTCGGTCTCCTTTACTATGGGTTTTAAATTCAATACAAACAAATACCTGCTGTGGCTTTGTTTACCTTATTGGACAGCTTCAAACCTTATGTTCACCATGCAGAGCAGGTTAATAAATACAAATTCAACATCTGCTTTGCAAGCTGTTGTCCAAAACACATAATGAAACTCTTGGCCCAAAAGGTGGAGTGCTGTCAACACAACACGGGGATGAAATGTCAGGCCTTTAGCATTATTCCCAAAACAAATCCTTTCACTAGAGCTAGGAATCATATGAAACGTTTCAATCCAGACAGCTTGATGTGAATACCAGTTCCTAGACAATGTTTATTTTGATTCAAAGAGTAAACAAGTGTGAGACGCAGAAATGAGTGCAAGGCGCTGGAAAGGGGAATCCTTGGTAAAGAAGCATGTGTCAACTTGCTTACAGCTTGTAATAAAAACAAATCAGCAGTCCAGATGTTGGAAGACACATGGATGCTGGTGAGCCTGACTGCTCGGGGATTTTGGTACAGAATTTCACACTGCAGTATTGAAGTTATTCAGTCCAAACCATCAAGGTACTTCATTCTGATAACACCCGATAATAACCCTAATAAAATAAGCAGTATATTAATACCTGTTAATAACTCTAATAAAACGATCAGGATATTAATACCTGTTAATAACCCTAATAAAATGATAAGTGTATTAACAGCACCTCTTAATAACCCTAACATTATGATTGATGTATTAATAATACCTTTGAATAACCCTAATAAACTGATCAGTTTTTACTAATACCTGTTAACAATCCTAATAAATGGATCAATTTATTAATAATACCTGTTAAGAACCCTAATAAACTGATCAGTGCATTAACAGTACCTGTTAACAACCCTAATAAAATTATCAATGTATTAATAATACCTTCTAATAAGACTAATAAACCGATCTGTGTATTAATTATACTTGTTAGTAACCCTAATAAACAGATCAATTTATTAATACCTCTTAAAAACCTAAATAAACAAATCAAATTATTAATAATACCCGTTAATAACCTTAATAAATGGATTAATTTAATAATAATACATGTTAGAAACCCTAATAAACTGATCAACTTAATAATAATGACTGTTAATAACCATAATAAACAGATCAATTTAATAATAATGACTGTTAATAACCATTATAAACTGATCAATTTAATAATAATACCTGTAAATAACCCTATTGCAATTGTCAGTTTATTAAAACCATTTTGTGCTTGGCATCCTTTTGAAGATAACGTCCTGCTAACCTGATCTTGGTCCCACATTAATTTAATATTACATTAGTGAGTGGAGAAAGAAGGAACATGCTGGAGCAGCATTTTTGGGCAGCATGTTGAAACAAAACCACGGGTTTTACCCATTCTGAGTGACACGCTATAATGCTTTTGCTCTGTTTCATTGTGGTAGGGTACTATTTCTCTTGAGGAACGTCCAAAAAGAAAGAATGAATAAAGAAAGGTCTCATTACGAGCCTAAAGATATACATGAGAATACGCTTTTGTTTCGTGTTTGATCATGCCCTTCCGTGCCTGCATCTTCCCCCTGTTTCAGCTGTGTGCTAATGTACCTCTTTAAACAGGCCTTAGGCAAAACTATACGATGATTCACAACAGAACGTGAAGCTGGCAAAGACCCTTAGATGAGCTTTTATGAGAAACGGCTGCGGGTCCCAGTTTTGATGCATCTTTATTGGATAGCTAAAACAAACACCAGGTAATTGCTACTCACTCTTTTGAATGACGACAGCTGCCTTCCCCAGCCTCTCCAGCAGACAAGCCAACTCCTCTTGGTGCCAGTACTTAAAAAACAACCGTGAAGATCTGAAAGAGATAAGCAAAACATCCATCCTTCAGCAAGCTCCATACGTCCTCGGAGAAAAAAAACAAAGTTTCCCATCAGGGTGGATTTTAGAGAGGTTAGAAAGTTTGTAAATCACGTCACATTGAACTTGTGTGTAATATTAATCTTCTATGCCTGGAAGATCTGTCCACGGTGGATTCGGATTTCAACATGTCAGGAAGATGACGGGTACCAAAAACCGTAAAATCGCTTTCGTTCAATACAATGCACAAATAAAACATACTGGTCTGTGATTGATGTGCACATTAGAGGTCTGCTACCTGACCCGAGCCTAATTCAGTCTGACAACATATTACATTAATATTATTCATGCAGATACAGCTCTTACACACTTTGCACATGTCCTACTGTTTACACACATACCGTTTTCATCTTTGCACTGTATATATTCTTAGAACAGCACTGGAGAATGAGCCTGACTGTGTTTCATTATACTGTACAGCACTCTATTAGTATAATGAAAACGCTGAACGGACTGGAATTCAAACCAAATATGAAAAAGGAAAAAAAAAAAACAATTCACATCCAACAACCAGCCACAGATCCAGTTGGGATTTGTTTTCTAGTAAATCTAAACACTGTAGATGTGTCCATCTAAAATCAACATGCCTACAAATAGTATGGTGCATAAAAACTAAATTAAAATAAAAAAAATATTAAGCAACTAAATCTAATATCAGAGTCATCAATATTTAATGTGTCCACTTGCTTTTAGTTTTCTGCAAGTGTGTTTTTGTCTCAGGCCTCCAAAGTTCAGTCTTAGAAGTTGCTTTCACTTTCAGTTTCTTGAATTAAACACATTCAGAGATGCCAAGCTTTGAGCTCTGGGGCTAACACCACCAGTGGCCTCTTGTTTGAATAACCTTAATAGCAGCTACACATCCTTTTTTAAACCCATAGCACTGAGGTCTCTTTTCATGGTGAAAGGTTAGACGTAAACGTGTAAATTCCTTCAGATCTGGAGCAGGAGGCCAGCTCGATTGTCTCCTCTCTCCAAGTTTCTGTTCACTGAATGGGGACAGTTGTGATGGTCTTTCAGGTTTTGTTGGCCGTTCGTTTGGAGGCACACTGAAGTATTCTCACCTCTCACTCTTTTTTAACTTTGGTGGAATGCATAAACGCACCCTAGAAAAACCCCTGATGAGAGTGATGTGCTGGGTTGATGAAAGGTCTCTTATCCAGCTTGCTAGAAGTGTGTTAAGAATTTCAGCTGTAGCAGCATGATCAAACTTTAGTTAGGCAGGGCTAACAGTTCAGTTAAATGAGTGTGGCTGCTGATCTCTGCCAGGTACAATTAGCAAATCCAGAAAAATATCCTGATACTGATAACGGATACTGTGGTCATATAACAATATAAAGAATAAACACTTTATTTTTTGTCGATAGATAAATGTGCTTAGAAACAAAAACAAAGCGCTATAAACCATATCTGCAATAAAATCCAACTCGGTTAGCAGGTTTGGGCCAGGTTCCAAATTTAGTAGTATCCGTCAGGTCTAACCGGGTCGGCCTTCAAAGTCACAGGTGCAGGTACAGTTTCAATTTCATTCTCATGCCGGCCTCTAACGTGCATGCGCATGTAAAACTGAAACCTACCCGCACTTCCAGCCACGCAGCTCTGTGGTGTTGAGGATGGATATGCAGCTGAAGGAAAGAAACAGAGTATTAAAATCATGTAACATAGACATTCAATAGGAGGAGGAAAGCAGCAGAAACTTTCACATCCAATACAAGCGCACACACACACACACACACACACACACACACACACACACACACGTATATACATTACAAACAATAGCAATGGAGTTGACTTAGTGTTTGATGTTTTCTCCCCACCTCTCTTTGTCCAAAGGCACATCCGGTTTTAGCAACAGGATGCAGTACCTGAAGGATTAGAGGAGAGTTTAGCATTATTCTAAAAATAAAACTCAAAAACAACAATAAGTACACATGCGATATAGATATATATGTAACATTTCTATATATAACACATATATACTGCTGAAGATAACTCAAAGGAAAATAAAAAAAGAAAGTGTCCTTTGTAAAAGTTATGGCACATTTTATATATTCTGATTCATTTTTCCTCCACTGTGCTAAAATAAGAAATGGCATAAAACTGTAGGTCCTACTTACCTCTGTGCAAACTCCTTAAAGAATGGCCGCCAGGAGAAGCCTTCTCTTCGTATGCGGATGGTCTCTAGCAGGCCGTTGTACCTCAGCTAAAAAAAAAAAAAAAAAAGTCATGTGTTAGCAAGTATGTGTCATTGAGAAGCCATTAAGTTATGCCTACAGAATGTCCTGTACCTAACCTACTGCAGACACATCATTAACTAACTGGTTGGGGGGAAAAAAAAAAAAAAAAAACAACCCTGAAAGGTTTTGGATTAAAGAGAGTGATCAAAGTAGAGTTTTATGGATAGCATTTTAATGAACTGTAGGAATTTTAATGGTTAGTTTAATGGTTAGTTTCTGTAAACTGAAAAAAAATGGGAAAGCTTGCTGTAAAATAAAGGTAACACCTAAAGAAGAACCATTTTAAGCAGTTTAGAGTTTAGACATGAACCTGACTGAGGACTATGTACATGACTGCAAAAAAGGTGTTTTCCACTAGACTCTATGTCTTTTAGCTTCTAAAGTAGTACACAAACCAATTAACAATACTTTAATATAGTTGAATAAATTGGGGGAAAAAAAACAAAAAACAAAAATAAACCCCACATTTTTCTATAAAACTGTAAAATACAATTCCTGTATTTACAGTTTCATCTAAAAAATTGTAGATTGTGGAACAACATTAAAGGTGTTCTTATACTACTTTTCTCAAAAAAGCAGAGGTAATGAACATCCTCTCAGGTCACATTGAATCAATGCACAGCTGCACTTTTAAAACTGCACACAAGGTGGCACTGCAGCTAAAGGCATGCTGCTGCTCCAGCACCTCATAGAATTTGGTCTTGGTAATGAATTCAGCCCACATTTCACCCTGTCATGTGACTTGCACTAAAGGATATATACAAAAGGATTAAAGATCGTATTGTGTAGCAAAACTGAACAAAAGCCTGTTAACATTTACAGAGAGAGCCAGAGAGATTAGACCCAACAGACCAAGAACAGGGTAGCATTGTTCAGACTGATTGGTTGCTCATATTCAGACATACCCTGGCTTTTAAAAGTTTGGTGACCCAGGTTTTTTTTTTTTATAGTTTTATATATTAAGTTAGATACGGAACTATATCTATATCTTATGGAACTGCATCTTCGGCAATGATGTCAAATACCACACATAACATTGATTATCACATGACGTCTGCACTCATTAGTAGGGCTAGGTACAATTCATTCCAACACCAAGGCCTCAATGTACTTTCTGTTTAATTACAAACCCAAGTGGGTGTGGCCCAAAACAGAAGGGAGTGTGACATGCTAAAAGTGGGTTTAATTACTGGCTGCACCAGATCACACAAACACTAATAAGGGCTGACGTTAATACCGTCCACACAGAATGTAATTTTAGGCAGCCAATCAGCCGTCTACATTTACAGTTAAAAGCGGGCAACGTAAAAGAACAAATAAGAAAACTTGCAAATCTGCAATGACTGGATTACATAAACTGGCAGATCAGGTTATATAAAAGGCTGTTTTGTAAGGAAGCTTTTGCCAAAGCTCAAATAGCTATGATCTTAAAAGCCAAGTCTGAACACTGCTTGTCAAATTCTCTGTAGTGGATGCGTTTTACCTTCCATTAGAAGATGATTATTTATTAGAAGACAACTTTCCAGCCCGATTCCTGCCCTCCCGAGGGTCCAAACATCCATTTACTCTTTCCTGTTCTTTATATAGAACTTGCTGTGAAATATCGAACCACTTAATAGTAGGAGGAACATAGTGATCTTAAAGCACCGGTGTCCGAAGTTGCTGCATTATGTTTAAGGCTAATGCAGCCATTAAGAAATGGAGGCTTATAGGCATCATTTTGCTTTCACAGCAACGATGCATTACACAGTCAGGCAGGAAAAAATAAATAAATAAATAAATGTTCTGTCGGCCAACTTTTAGCAAAGGACAAAGAACTCTGAGAAGCCCTGGTTGTTTGATCTTAAAAGCTAAGCCGAGTTAGTAGATAGGAGACTGGGCTTCCCAGTTGCTTTAAGCTTTCTGCCCTTTTATGAAGGTACATTAAATAATAGACATCCAGACAATCCATGACTGGTTACTGAGCATTATAATAACCCAATCCCTCTGGGCATGATTGAATGACGTCCCACCCATTAACCCAGAATTGCACATTCATGCCTGACATTGGCCTCTGGACTGCAGAGCTGTCGAAACTATTTCTACAAAGTCTTACGACTTCTTGCTTATGTTGTCTCTGACATTATACTGTTAGCCATTATTCAGGCAAAATTCAGGCTTCAAGATGGCTGCTACCACTGCTGCCTACACCATGACCTTTTGCCAATTGTTTACCATAACTCACAAAAGTCTAATGAGATTACTGAATGTGGTTTGAGGTGAGGGTACAATCTTGGGTTGCAGTTTGCATTACTTTACCTGTATGCCTCACAACTGTACCTGTATGCCTCTACCTAATAGCTGCATTAGCCTCAATCATAAAGCAGCTGCATCTGACCGTTGCTTTAAGACTACCAATTTCCTCCTCCTATTAAGTGGTCAGAGAATTCACTGTGAGCACCACTGTTCTCCTTAAAGAGCAGGAAGGAGTGACTGCATGTTTGGACCATCAGGATAATGGGGCAAGAACAGGGCTGGAAAGCAACTGCGTCTTCTTAAAGGCTCTGCCAAAAAGGAGTAAAACCCAACTGGAGCTCTGACTCAGCAAAGGGGAAGCACATGTGGCCTACCTGATCCATGACCAGTTTACTGTCCAACTGGTCGGGCAGCTTGTTGCTGTTGGGCTTGATGCACCTTATGAAATGCGGGCTGGCCGCAAACATCTTCTCCATCAGGACGGCCAGGGAATGCTGCATGAGACATTTGGCAAGCCCGTTAGTAATGTCCACTGACAATGGGGTTGACCAGTTTGAAACCAAACAAGACTTCAGGGGTTTCAATGCCCACAGCACAAATATAGCCATTAATGTTGACGCATGTTACTTGCAAAAGGTGATGCATCTGAACAACTGATCATATATCTCTTTGCCATGACTGCATTTGAAAATGATTTTTGTGAGTTTTTGAGCCATTTCTTGCCATTTGCTAGAGGAATTTGTCTGACATGTAACCCATTTCTCACACACACACACACACACACACTCTCTCTCACACACACTCTCTCTCACACACACACTCTCTCTCACACACACACACTCTCTCTCACACACACTCTCTCTCACACTCCAACAGTTGCCCAGAGCAGTGGGCAGCTGGTGAGCAATCAGGTGTTCAAGGGCACTTCAATCCTTACTGTCGGCTCAGGGACTCAAACCTGCGACCTTCTATTCACAAGGCTGGTCCCTCAACATCCAGTCCATGTGCAGTCTCAGCAAATTCATAAGCATGTATTAACTTTCAGAGAGGGAGCTTTTAGATGCATTAACCTCTTCATTTGTCTGATTAACGCCACTGTATACACTGCGTATGTTTCTCTACAGTCGAGCATCTCTAACATTCTACTTCACCTTGAACTGTGCACCCACAGACTGCTTCCTGGTGGAGTTGAAGTTGTCATCCACAGCTTGTAACTGAAAGTAACACAAAGTTTAGCAGCTTTAAAAAATAAAAATAAAACCACAATGTGCAACTGTGGTCAGCTTTATTTTTTTTTTAACCTTCTGATCTAGAAGAGAATTCAGACCTGAATAGATAGCAAACAGCACATGCAAGGATAACATACCTTGGCTTTCCGTGGCATCAGCGTCCCCGTTCTGGAAATTGTGGCTGATAAAGAAGAAAAACAACAACAACAAAAAAAAGATAAGAATTCTCTTGGATTAATAAAGTGACATTAATGCACATATTAAGGTGGTGTACACTTTGTTTGCAGTTCACATGGAGTCTGTTCACCTCAGCCTGGCTGCTGCATTAGTTTCTTGTGGTTATACTCGGTGGTTTTGTGTATTTACTGTTTAACCACACATTAACTGACTGAAATTACTGGATTTAACTCTTGCCTATTAAAGCCATCTATGTAGCAGTATTCCAATGAAGTACAAGTACGTTCCCAAAATGAATATACTGAAGATGTACCACTGAAGGAAACCCCCACCCCTGACAGCATTTCTACTTTGAAAGGTACGGTTCTTTTTGAGAGTACAGCGATTAAAGCCAACTATGACTTAGTATGTGAACTGCCATTAATTATATAATGAAATTCTATACAGATGATAATGCCGTCATCATTTTCATCTTAATCATGCAGCCCTTTCATCTGTATTGATGCACATGACCTACCAGCAAAGAGGACGCTGAGCAGAGGAGTGACACTGTTGATGAAGAGAGTACGGATGTTGGCTGGGATGTTGTCTCTGTTCTTCTCCAGGAAGCCACTTGCATTATATTGAACCTGAAGAGACCAGACAGTGCAATTAAAGAGGGTTGCAAATTCAAATTCTCTGCCAGGCCAGTTTATTAGACCAGTGTACTAGCTCCCCTTGTTGGTGTACAGTTAGAGACTCTAGTTTATCTGTTGGTGAGCAGTTTGTGTCGACAGACCTTTAGCCCTTTAACTATGGTCTGACTCTGACCATGAAGCTGTTCTCCTGGATGCATATTTTGGGTGGACATTTCTGACGTGTACAAAAATCCCCCAAACACTGCTGTGCCCCCACCCCGTGCAGAATGCGGCAAAAGGTAGTTGAGCATGACAACAGACTACAATGCTGTGATGTTTGCTCCGTTTCACTGAATCAGACACACCAATTCATTAATAACAAACCAGTTGTGTATGAACACAGAGCTTCACAACACGGTAAATCAGTGCTAAATTCTGAAACTACACAAATAACCTATGCTTATTGTCAGTTGACGTCTTTAAATAGCTGTTAAAGCCACAAACTGGCACCATCACAACATGGGACGAAGCCTACCCATAAAGCACATTAAAAGCTTTCTCTCTGCACTAACATATGGCAGGCATAAACTCGGTTTTATGACCGTCTACCTCTCAGTGTAGATAGAGTGACTGGAACATCCTGGGATTTGTTTCATGTTTGCATGTTTGTTGTCAGCCTCAGCACCTTTATAAGAACATAGTGTTCTCAGATGGTGGCTCTTTTGGGTTTATGGCTCACTTATATTTGATTGTGGCAGAAATCTGAGGGAGTGGATCATAATTTTGTCAAGTCAACCACAGTCAGGAATTGAGGCAGTGGCTCTTGGGGTCAGCTTGTTTCAGCTTTGGGTCTAAAATGGATGACTCTTAAGGGACATGCAACTATGAAAAAGCTCTCTCAGGGGAAAAAACTGACAATAAAAACCTAACTTGGCAATGCACACCATTTCTTTGACTGAACTTTGGAGTCATGGAAAAAATGAAAAGCCTGGAATTTTGGATGGAAATGAATGAAGGGATGGTCTGTGATTTTTTTGCAGTAATGTATCTGGTATTTTGTTATATGTTAAGGTTCATTTGTTTAAAAAAAAAAAAAAAAAACTATTAGAATTTTTATTATTAGAATTATTGAGTCTATAACACAGATGTAAACATTTTAAAAATGCTACATAGTGATTCAGCTGCAATTTTGGTTCTGTTTGACCAACTAATAAAAAGTTCAAAAGACCATGACGTGAAAACTACTGCCTTACTACAGACTGTAACTGTACACCCACACAGCACACAACAGGACTCCATAAAGAGAAAGCACTAGGTGAGGGGCGTTTCGATTACAGAGGTTTAACAGTGTACATAATGCAGTCACATGCAAAAGTCTGAACAGCCTCCAAGTCTCTCTAAGAGCCTCTAAGTGAAAATGAGTTAGAGTAATGAGTTACAATCAGAAAAAAGGCCGCAGTGTGGTCACTAATACAGACAAACAGTTATTGGGGAGCTCAAACCGCATGCATATGACTGTAACCATGTGTATATGTGCCTTTGTACTAATAACAGTTCATGAACAGCAAGTTTGATGCTTTACAATGTAAAATCATTCCAATCACCGTCCTCCTTTTCTGAGGAACTCTGGGTCCTGACATACCTTCCCAGCATAGTGCACAATAGTGAAAAGAGGGCTATGGCTCCGGACCACCTCAAAATTCGAATTGGCTTTGAATTTGCTGTTCAGCTTGTCAACAAAGTTTCCATCGGTGGCCTGCAGGTAAAAAAAGGAAAAAGAAAAAAAAAAAGTCACTTAAACATCTGACGTCTCCTTCCACAAGTGTGGTCAGACCATAAGAAAAATGTTTCTCACATGGGTTACTCATGAACATGGTATCCTGCTAGCGAGCTACCACATTTCACGCGCAACGACAGGCTTTGTTCTGTAAATATCTTGCTCAAGGTGTAACCGGTACATGCCTTGTATTTTGCTGGGTGGTGTTACAATGGCATGAATTCCTTAAGTGTCCCAGTGCTTTTCTGGTATTAGCTCGCAGCAAAGGATGATCTTAAAGGCACATTCTGGCTGAAATCAAAGATGTAATCATTGCTACATCTGCTGTACACACTCTGACAGCTGTGCTGTGGTAGCCTCTGAAGTGAGGTCAAGTTCCTGCTTTCAAAGACTAGGTATTCACACTTCTGATGAAGCAGCTTGAAAAAGGAAGTAAATTTTTTACCACGTTAAATTACTGTCCTTTAACTCCCTTTACTCCTTTAACAAGCCAAAAGGTTTGAAGTTAGGGCTACGTCCTTAACAACAACAACAACAACAACAACTAGCATTACAGACGTATGTATCAGCCTCTTGGGCATTAGAACGCTGACCGACAAACATGAAAACAATACAATATCATACATTTGTCATACTGATCAGGCTAAGAGAGACAATGCACTACAAAATACTATACAGCATAACAAATCACATTAACTGCTATCATCAGGCTGAAATACCATTTAATGGTTGGTATATTAATAATATTGAACATACAGACACAAATAAAGATTCATGTTATGAATATTCCTGTATGCTATGGCACTCTGCATTAACCTACCCAAGTACAGCCTAGTCTAGCACAGCCCTAAGACTCGAGTGGACAGGCGCAGTCAGAAAGGAAACAAGACATGGACAAAATCTTAATTATATTGCCCAATATTATGATTAGAGTACACACTGGATGAGACATTATTTAACCTGAGCGGTACCACTTTTACCAAATGTATATCTGCCTTTTGGATCAGAATGCTCTCAGTAAATGTGTAAAAGTGCATGTACGTACCGCCTCTGCTTTTATCATGAGCATCACAGGCCAAAACCACAATAACGATTAATCACCTGCTGTGCTCCCCTAGCCAGTATGTGCGCAAACATAGAGATGATACTCTACAAATCACATGATCTGCAAGGTCCCGCATAAATGCTGTATCATTTTAATGCACATCTGCTTACCTGAGGGAAGGCACTCTGCTCATCCAGCAGGGACAGGATCCCAATGGGCTTGGTCAGGAACAGATCCTGGAGGAAGAACATTTGGCCATTAAGACTTGCTTAGATACTGGGGCTGGGTTTAGGATCAGATCCACCCCCACCCCACACAATAGTCACAATTATTAATCTTCGATTTATTATTTTATTTTTATTATTTTGGCACATTTCAGTACATCCACGGTCAATATTGCCAGCACTCGCATTTAATGGAGACTGAGGTTTGAGCGGTCAGATTCGGCTGGGTTAGAAAAATATGACTTTACTGCCAGTGGCAGTGCTGACAATACAAAAGAACTGGATATGGTTCCTAATATTCAATAACGTTTCTGTTCACGTGTTAGCCAAAACAAAAATACTGGGTGTGCAAACTACACATACATGCATGCAACTAAATATACTGCACAGTAAATTACAAGAAAGACTTTAGTCTACTGCAGAGCCCTACGCAGTTGTTTGTTCTAAATTTGCTCCTTTATGGTGAAGCCGCAGCTGCACTAGAGCCATAATTACAGAGCAGAGTTAATACTAGCAATGCAGGAACAAGTAGGCTGAATGCTCTGCGTATGAACCTAAGAGAACTCACAGGTTTCATACACCAGATCAAAGATGACTTCAGTGGCTATAAGTGACTCTAAACAAAAGATCAGAAACAAAGCAGGACATCTGAAACTGATGTACGAAGCCAGCGAGGCACAAAGCATCTGGTATCCAGCAATGACCTGCACAATCAGCACTTCATGTTCTCGGGATTTACCAAAGAGCTCCTGCCTGCCAAGTTCTCTGCTCTGAGGGCTGGTGCTTTATTATAGACAGACAAAAAGGAAAGCAAAGAAAGCGGAAAAAGGATAGAATGCATATAGGCTGAAAGATTATTACAGCTGGATAAGCTTAACCAGTTCTGAAATGCATGCGAAGGAGTTTTGATGAGCACGAAATAAAAGTATTAGTGATTTCCACCCGGACTGAAGGGTCACAGCCATGATGTTCACTGCTGCGTGGGTTAGCAGGTTTTCTTCATTAGCATGAAGAGGACTACTGCTACTACTGAGTGAGCTACAGCTTCAGCCCACTGAAGAAGGACTTTCAGCATTCTTCCCTCCTTTCAGAGTTAGGCCTATTATTGCAGATTTGCATTGGATTAAACTAACTAATCAATTAAAATCATCATCTAATTAATCTAACTGATAAATTAAGATAGAATAAGATAGATCACTATTCTCCTTGGTAATCTGTTCAATACAACACCTAAAAGCAATCAAGCTTATACAGGGTTAGGCAAAAACCAGGAGCAACAGATCTGTACCATACCAGTATTGGTTTGTTATCCTTGAAGGTAATGGTTTCCCATTGGATGTTCTCTTCTTTGTATTCATTCTGCTCCATTAAAAAGATGTGCTGTGGGAAGAGGAAACTCAAACATCAGCTCCTGTTCATTAAATAGCTAAAGTGAATATTACTAATGGTGGTATTAATGTAATGGCCAAACAAACAAGATACCGGATCATTCATATGATTCTAGTGTTTCCCACTGTGTCGTGAGCCTAAAGCAAACTACCCAAATCAGCACCAATCCTCAAAACTAGGTCAAAGGAATGCATTAAAGAAAATGTCTACACAGCAAAAGCATTCTGACAGAAACAGAAACCCACAACAGCATTCAAATGATTTAAATATGTCCACGCATGATGCCTTCAACCCTTTCCCCACTAAACCTAGAAGACCAATGTTCGACACAACACTAACATCATGCTGGGCAGGCTTGAAAACAAACAAGCGTTCAGGCAACAGGTGGAGCTGCAGAAGCAACTTCAGCTTTTACATGACCATGCATGCCTGAATGGTATCTGCCGGAGAACAGAGAAGAACAGAACAGCTCTAGGTCAAACATGGTTGCACAAATATCGACTTACGTGGTTGAAGAAATACTGTAGCTGCTCATTCGCGAGATTAATGCAGAGCTGCTCAAATCGGTTCACGGCAAAATTCTCAAACCCAAAGATGTCAAGTATACCTGCAATGAGGAAAATAAGGCAAACGGTTTTCACAGTAAGCTGACGGGAGATGCATAGGGCTTCTTATCACAACTGACATAACCTTCATAAACCTTTATGAAGGTTTATCTGAACAAACATCCATGGTCATAAAAGGTGCTTTTGTCAGTTTTGGTGTCATTTGACCTTAACGAGGGTCATGACATCTGATGCTGGTTGAAATGAGTCGTCATGTACGCATATATATATATATATATATATATATATATATATATATATATATATATATATATATATATATATATATATATATATATATATATATATATATAAGCGGTTTAAAATGAGTTTGAAACACATTTGAGACCTTCAACCTCTTAGACTATAATTGTCTTGCTTAATCACCTCAGCCTTAATCACATGTATTCATTATATGAAATGACATAGCATTTCATTTTGCCGCTACCAAAACTATCATATCACAACTGAAAGTTTCGGTAGTGACAGATTTCTCTTATTTTCAGCAGAACTCAAAGGCTAGCCAACACATTATGAGCAAACACTAGAAATGTTTGTGCACACAAAATAAAACCAGAAACATTGTATTAAAACGTTCTAAACAACTGTTTAAAAAAAATCCACTGATTTTCAGATTTTCACAAACAGTTACTTCAAAACAATTGTCTCTAAATTGTTCATCATGTGGCTTTGAGAGAAAGAGAAGCAGTCTTACTTGACTCACCATTTGTACTAACAGTAGAATTAGTTGTAGTTTGGATTAATTAATTAAAATGGCTCATTAAGCTTCATGTCAGTTGCCATAAAAAGGTGCCACGTCATGCATGCAATACAACTAAAACTGGATGAAGAGGTTCCTGTTAGAGGTCTCAATAAACAGACTGGGTCCTTTGACTGAATTAGTGGGCTTCATTATGCATTTGAATAGGGATTAATATGGATGGGTAAAAAAAAAAATAATAAAATAAAAAAAAAAATAAAAAGTGATCGTTCCATACGAACATAGAGAGAACAAAAATGCTGTACATGACTGAACACCAACTACTTAAATATTTACCAATTTCACTGAGCGCAACATCTGAATCCAGCTTATGGGACAGCAGTTCGTTGATTTTGCTAACAATCCATCCAAACACTCTGCCATACACCACTTTAGCGATAGAATCCCTGGCATCTGAAACGAAACAGGACCTGGTTTATTCAAATTCAGACCTGAATGTACATTATTTACAAAAACACTGACAAATCAACAAACAATTCAATGAAACATGATCTGCAGGAATCGCTGGACGAAGATTTCTATATTCAATACTATGGTATTTTAGGCAGAGGAGGAGGAAGAGGGGGACCGGAAGAAATACATGCCACCCTGTAACAGTAACTGCTTTGACGGTAGTCAGGTCATCTGAACACATGCCTCACCCTGATCACTGTGTGTCAAACATAAACACGGCAGAATCCACTTTCCTGAAGACCGGGGACAGATGACAGTGTTTTCTAGGAAATTCAGGAGTGCTTGTTGTCCTACCTTCAGCTTGTTGCTGGTTGTGGAGTCGGTGAATGGACTCCCCTCGTGTCACAGACATTGTGCATGTGAGACACCTCAGCAGTTCCTCCTCCTGAACACCAAACTGACCCTGCAGTAGAAACGAAACTTGAAATGACTGAAAAGTAGAGAGCTTTGCTTCCTAGTACTTTAGCATTATAGGCCTCAGGGTAACTTTAGCATAGTTAAACAAACACCCTTCCCCTGCCAACCTGCAAGATACAAATCTGGAGGGTGGGGGTTCTAGTATTTACACTAGGAAACCACCCTTTAGAGGCTCCTGCACCTCAGCTTTAAGAGAACGTGTGTAGAAGTCGGTGTATCGCCGGAGCATCCTTCAAGTTAGCACTACTACATTTACACTGTACCATGATTCACATTTTCTATTTCTCTTTGTACTGGTCTAACAATACAACAGGAAGTACATGTTAAAATAAAACTACCTGCTAATACGTAGTCTTCTTAAGTCCTAGCAGGATCTAAATATAGGCACCCGTGACCTTTTATTGCACCACCCATCTTATCGTGCACAGCCAGATGCAGCCAGAGCCAACAGCCTAGCTCTTGCTCCAAGAAGATTTATTGTGCCAGAGGCAGCAATAATTCACCTGTCTGCCTAGCAGGCGGGGAACAGGGGCGCTGAGTAGATCCTTAGCTCCCATTCATGTAGAAAACATGCCTGAGGCCCACGCCTAAACCAGGGCATTTGAACAAACAATCAGCCTGTTTGCTTTACTATGCATGTGCATGGCTGATAATCCACCAGCTTCCACTTCCGCTGTATTCCTTCATCCAGCCACTGCACATCTGAGCGCAGCCACTCTGTTCTATTAAGGTATTCAACCACTGAGACGCAAGAGTTTACAGTTCTGACCTCACCGCAATGATTTCCAGATATGATGTTTTATAGTATATTTCAGCATGGAAACTCAACACTATACCGTTATTTGGTTTGATTAAAGCTTGCACCAAATACACAAACGTCTCTACATACACCCTAGTCAAATATACACCATCACAACAACACACCAGGGTTTGGGTTAGAAGCGACAGGTTAGGAGTCAGCTTCATATAAGACTACAGGATTGTTGTTTCACATAGGCAGAATCAGTTCTTTGTTTACGTGCTACAAATACTCACCTCCCCAGTCAAGGTTTAGAAAGAATGCTGGTCTATGGTGGTTTTGTTCTGTGGTTTATTGATTATGCTTACAAGCGAATCCAAAGAGAAGGAGATGCAACGCAACTAACTCTAGAGGGACATCAAACAACAGAACACTGATGCTGATAATAGTAGGCGCATTGAGTGTTCAGACATGTGCACAGGCGTGTATTCATACAAACTCCAAAAAGAAAAGTGGAGTGATGGCCTGAAACCCTCATCTACCTCTTCCTTCATTCAAAAAGGTCTTCCCCCCCAGTTAACGTCTGATTTAATACATGTGGCTACATATTCTTTAAAAATTTAATTTAAGTCATTCAATGTCTGTATTAATTTCATCACGGACTGGCACGGATTGGCATATTTCCCGTCAGTTACTAGAAATTTTCTAATTCATTTCACTCAGTTAATATTCATATTTACTGAGCCACTGAATTTTTCTTCATTTCCTTGGATACTGGCATATTTCCCTCGGTTACCAGTAGTGCTTCATTAACCACTACATTATTACTGCTACAGATGATCTCTGTTATTTTCATCCAGTATGAATCTGCCATGTCCGTAGTTTTTCACAAATCTGCTCAGTAATAACTCCAGCATGAATTACCCCCTATAACTGGACAAACTCAGACCTCCCTCAGTAATGATTGTTCTGCTCGAATCCACATCTCACTAATGTAATAACAAAACTGATGTAATGGACAACAGACGATCCTGAAGTGGTGAAATGAAGCAGAAGAAAAAGTGGTGAAATGGAGCTTTTTCTTCAGACAAGAAAAGCAACATAAGGGGTGTAGAAAACAGCACCAGCACTCATCCTCTTTTTGTGACTTGAAGAAAAGGCTATCAGCTAAAAAGGAGCTTGATGTGACCCCTAATTCTCAAACTGAATCACAAGGAAAAGGTCAATTATCTTAAAAGGAACTGCCACAAGGCAGCACGTTTTCCGTCTTGCTGGGTGGCAAGCTAATAAGTTGAATGGACTTGCTTTACTCACGGAATGCTATATGCCAGTTAGCGGCACAGTGTTTTGTTAGTGTTGTGAAGTGCAGGTCCTTTCTCCCAATGCTGATGTAAATATCCATGCAATTTTTAATGTTTTGATTTAATCTTTTAGGGCTAATTTAGGGAAATTACAGAGATGCTTCAACCCGCACGAATAGACCTTTTCAAATGATACCGCTGTTGCATTACCAGACCTTAACTCTAATCTAATCCTGCTCAAATATGGCTTTCGACACTGGCATATTTCAGAATCAGAACCAGGCTTTATTGGCCAAGTATGTTCACACATACAAGGAATTTATCTTTGGTTACATTAGCGCACAGTGCACAATCGTGCACAATCTTACACACACACACACACCTTGTAAATCTTATATTATGTGAAGTTGTATATGCATATTAAGTAAGGCGCTGTAGCAGTCCGGATGTAGAGGCAGATTAAGGCTTATAAGGAGCACTACAAGAAGAATCACCAGAATCACCATTTCATTCACTAATTCACATATTTAACACCGGTATAGCACTATTTAACTTGCCTAATAAGACAAGTTGCTGCTTGTAATGATACCATTTATGTACTGTCTTAAACCCCACAAAAAGTCATAGCTGATGACATGGCTTGTGGGTTACATTAAATCAGCATTCAACCTAAAGTTTACAATAAACAGAACAGTGTCAAGTGTCTTTTTTTAAATTATTTTTTTGTTTACACTGATTACACAACCATAACTACCTACATGGTAATGAAATATATACACACTATCAAAACAACACACCAAGATTTTGCCACAGAGACATGGCAGGGTTACTTCTTTGTTTGCATGCTACAAATACTCCTCCCAGAATAATGGCAGTCAATCGATTCTGACCTTTCAAAATCAGTGAAATTCGATAACCACAATGCAACACAATGCCTCAATGCGTTTTAATAGACCTGCTCAGAAGTGCAGGCGGACATGTGGGGAAATGCTATTGCTTCATATATATTGTGAAATGGAGTGAACATTACCAACAACGCAACAGGATGAAACAGCCCAGTCACTGCCTTCACTTTTTCGGCTGTGGAACGCTACTGAGGTTTCTGTGTGGGCATTCTCCAGCAAGTGCTCCTTCTTGCTGTTAAACGGGAAATACTGAAAACACTGAAAGTGAAACTCACCGCAGTAGCTTTGAGCCAACCCTGAGACTTCTCCGTCACTTTCAGAATATCGCTGTCTGTCATCTCGAATGTGATGTTCCCCAGAGACAGGATCCCTGCAAGGATGGTCATCATGTCCACCTTTTCCTGAGTCACACAAGAAAACAGTTAAATGGATATTTTAGAACATGGCACAACAAACGCTGTCACAATGTGGCTTTCCAGTAATCAGGGTCCAGTCTTGTGATGAGTAAGCTGTGGGCTGTAGCAGCTGGAAAACACTTCCTAAAAAGAACGACATCAAGACATTAGGACAAACAAACACTCAAATAAGGGAAGCCATCCTCTCCGAGGTCAGGCGAAAATCAGAAGCACTTGAAAGCATCAGGTCATGCAGAGAAGAGCTCTCTGAGAAATAATGACATTGTGGAAAAAAAAGGTCAGAAAACAGATGGCAGAAATGGACTTGGTGGACTGCCAGTTCGGTTAAATGAACAGTTGCTATGACAAAACTTTCCATCTTTAAAACGGCACTGCTCCTAACTTTGATAGGCATGAATGTGCCAAGAATTCAAGTCATTTTGGACCATTGGTAATGAAAACATTCACACAATGTAACAGGCAGCTCGAACAGCTCGGGGTGACACTATATTGCCAAAAGTATTCACTCAGCTATCCAAAAGACAGGATTTAGGTGTTCCAATCACATCAATGGCCACAGGTGTTTAAAACCAAGCACCCAGGCATGCAGACTGCTTCTACAGACATTACTGAAAAAATGGGTCACTCTCAGGAGCTCAGTGAACTCCAGCGTAGTACTGTTATAGGATGCCACTTGTGCAAATCCAGTGGTGAAACTTCCTCACTACTAAATATTCCACAGTCAACTGTCAGTGGTGTTATAGCAAAGTGGAAAGGAACATGGAAACACCAGCAACTCAGTCACAAGGTGGTAGACCACATAAAATGACAGAAAGGTCAGCGGAGGCTGCATAGTGCGCAGAGGTCGCCAACTTTCTGCAGAGTGAATCGCTACAGACCTCCAAACCTTATGCTAGATTGGAGCCTTATCGTCCAACATCAGTGTCTGACCTCACAAATGCGCTTCTGGAAGAATGGTCAAAAATTCCCATAAACACATTCCTAAACCTTGTGGAAAGCTGAAGCTGTTCTAGCTAAAAAGGGTGGGCGGACATCACATTAAGCCCTATGAATTAAGAAGGAGATGTCAATCGAGATCGTGTGTGTGTGAAGTGAGACAAATAAATACTTTTGGCAATATAGTGTATTTCTCATATTTCTGAAGATCAGACAATGTAAGATTTTCTTTGCAAACTCATTAAACAAATCATATTTTAAAGTGACAATTTAGCAGCATAATCCTGCATGCTGTAGCATCTGCATATAGTTTATAAAGAAAAATACTTCTAGAGTCCTTCACAAACTTTCATGTTAAGCAATTTTTGTTCTTGCTGGCTCAAATCTTAAAAAAAGTAAATAATCCAAGTAGGGCTGTAGCCAAATTTTGTCAGTCGAATCGGATTCGCCCGTCCTGGTCGACGATTCGACTATTCGTTCATGTTTTTTAGATGTACATTATCTAGTAATCAGCAAACCAATGTGCATACGTTTCAGATCTGATGTCCTCCTCATTTAGAAAGTCAGCAGAGTCACAGGGTCATATTTCTGAACTAAAAGAGACGTGGCGTATGATGATCAATCTGAACTGGAGCCTTCAGTTACAGAATATAGCGTCAGGCAGCAGCGCGTATTAATGCTAAACATTAGCGCTTATAGCTTATAGTCTTTAATTTAATTTCTAACAGCTTCTTAAGTAGGAGGACCCTTCATCTTTCATCTTTCATAAATAATGAACTGCTAAATAAAACCAGATTAGTCCATATTCAAACTATTTTAGATGAAAAGAAGAACGATAGACCTGAAACAAATTAATTATTACCCGCAATGTAATAATGATCTCTCGTTCATCGGTAGGCGTATTAAGTGACTGTACTTATCTTTAAATAAAGATAATCTTAGCTGTAGACGAATAATAAAGATATCTGTAATTTAGGTTCTATAATAATGGAATTATAATAAAACAAACATCTTCGGTCCGTTATTCCTTCACGCAAACAGTTATGTCTAAAACGAAAGTCAGCTTCCTCATTTGGAGCAGTATTGGATGTCTGACTGAATGACGAGCAGAATTCAGTTTAATTTGTTCCGATTCTCTTCTTCTAAAGCTCCAGACTTTCTCTGAGACATCGTTCCCCTCCCCGTCTCAGCTTCAGCGGTGAACTGCTAGCGCACGTTGTCACGTGGATTACATTTTTTAGCAAGCATGCGTCACAGCCCAGCTAGACCTTTAATATATATTTATTACTCCCCTTTATAATTATTAAAATGTCTTTTTACATTCCTAAAGTTCTTGTGCATTTATGTAAGCTTTAGTCTGTTGGAAGAAAAAAAAAAAGGTCACTGTTGTCAGTCGACTTGAGGGGTCTCAGTCGACTTAAAGGGTCGCCGACTGACGATTCAACTCATCGACTTCTAGAGGGCAGCCCTAAATCAAAGTGGGATTACAGTCAAATTCACACTATACTCTGAGATAAAAGCCCAAATAATTAATACCATTCTTACCAGACCATTAATACCACAGATATGCCATGTACCAATAGCTTTAATAATACCCATTCTATAATCATGAAAATGTGATCTTGTTGTGTAATAGCTACAATCTGATATTTTTTCTATTATGGCCTCAGAGAAAGATCTCTCACCTGTTCCTCAAAGCCCACCATATCCATGGCATTGGACACTTCAGCATACTTTGCACTCCAGTGCTGCACCATATGATCCTGAACAAATCGCCCATTCAGATACCTGAGAGACAAACAACAACACACTTGTGAGCTTAAGCTTAAGGCTTACGCAGTGGTGGACGAAGTACACAAATCATCTACTTGAGAATGTAGAAATCTCCATGGAGGTTTTTAATAGAAGATCATTAATTAGTCTGACACTGATGTCTATTCAAATCATCATAAGCACAAACACTGAAGGAGAACAGTTGGCTAGAACCAAGCTCCGTCCAACAGGTCAAAACCAGCTCAAAGCGCTGTGCCCTGAGTGGTGGGCCCGCTTCACGCTTCGTTCGTTTGGACATGTTATATTTTTATGCCCATAAAAGCCAAAAGGAAGGACAGGTTGGGCCATTATGTAGTGCAGTAAACAGATAATTAGAAGATATTAGGCTTTGAAATATAGTGGAGTAAAAGTAAAAGTCCCCCAGAATGGAAATACTTCAGTACAGACTTATTTAAAAATACTAAATACAGTAAGAGTTACATTTACTGAAATGGGCATACGGTCTTAAAACGGATGGGAAATGGCACAACAACAAATTCTGCAATAGCACTGAGTCAGTCAAAGCAGACCCTACAATAAAGCCTAATAACAATGTCAGAAATCCCTTTAAGGTGAAACTAAATCAGGGAGTGACAGAGCAGGTGACTCGTGACACACGCAGAACCTGATAAGGCCTAAGAACTTTGTCATCTCAGAAACACCTTCACCCACTACAATAAATCATGTCAACACTCCAACACATTTACCATAAGCACTCCACTGATACATTCTCACATGCTGGAGGAAGTCATGGAATGACATCATAGGATGACTCACCGGTACTGAGTGGGGTCCAGGAGGCCGTACATCTCCTTGTCTTGGGGAGAAATGCCAGCCAGCATGCAGTAGAATATGTGAAAGTTCCTCTCGCCCTCGTCTTGGTGGACCACACGGGACTTTTCTAAGAGGTATTCATTGATTTTGGCCCCTTTCACTGCGGGAGGATAAAACAGACAGCATTAGTAATGACAGCATACTGAAAGAAAAGAAGAGGTCACGGCCTCCACACCAGTGTACGGTATGCTGTGTCACTGAGTCACTGCTTACAGTCAGTGAGGCCTGACCTTTAACTTTACAGTAGGGCTGTCAAACACTCCGATTTTATTATATATCAGATTTTAGAACACAGTCTGATTGTAGTGCCTTTCTCAGCTTTTTTATTATTATTTTTTATTTATTTTTTAAAATACTGCCGTATCTAATAAACTCACCCGAGGAGCTCTGAAAGCGTAGCTGAATGTACTTCCCAAACCGGCTGCTGTTGTCATTCATGACCGTCTGAGCATTTCCAAATGCCTCAAGTAGAGGGTTCACCTGTTTATAGGAAACAAATAACAACATGAGTATCTGCCATCTTCTGAACTCAAAAGAATTTACAGCAAAGATGGTAGAGGGCTGTGAACAGTAATTCACTGGAAAGCCATGTATTTGTACTTTCAGGCCCTGAAGCAAACACATTTCACTGTTCATCAGCATATATTCCACAGCCCGAGCCGCATCAGTAGTAATGGTCCCGCGAGAGTCACAGAATGAAAACAGGCTGTAAAGCAACCTTACAGCAACAGCAGAGCACACAGTGTGCCATTTTAGAAAAGAAGGCCTCAGTCAGTCATCTGATGGAAAAGGAACATAATTACAGGCATACCACCCACACACACACACACACACACACACACACACACACACGCTTTAAAAGGAAATCTCGGACATTTATCCTGCAGTTTCCACCTTTTTTGTGAAATGTGTGCTTCGTAGCCTACACAATACACTACTAAGGCTTTATATGACCCAAAACCTTTACGTTCATCATAGATCAAGAATCACAGATGTCTGGACATGTTATCACAACTGATTTGGTACAGGCTGGCACCTCTGACCAATCAGATTTTTTTTCACTGACTGGTCACCTATGGTCACACATAGCTTGTGTCCAAACTAAAGCCAGTTGTTTCAGGGTCTTGCCGCCTGTGCTGTCTAGGAAGCAACGTTGTCCTGTGTCAGTGCGGGTGTTTTCTGTCACCTTTCTCTAATCACGACAGCGCTGATGCAGTGAATTGTGTCATATGTACGACAGCGGAGGATACAGGAGACAGACAGGAACCTTAGCAGACAGCGTTTATACAAACATTCGATTTGGACGCGCGCCTTCCTGCCCCAGAATAGAGGATGAGCAGGACGCTTCTTACGGGTTTTGCCCAAACTCTTTTGCCCTAGTCTAAACCACTGCAGAGACGAGCAGCACCTTTTTATGCAAGGTACACAGTGCATGTGCAAACTTCTGCTTACTGCGTCAATTTCCGACAGTGGAAAAGACTTTCGTTACACCTGGCTGTTGGGATACTGTGGCACACAGCGCGAGAGACTTTTGCAATTTGAGCAGACAGTATAGGTTTTAACTGTGGGTGAAGTCCAGTTCTATTTTCTCTTTCTGTGTTACAACAACAACAACAACAACAACAACATACACCCCCAAAATGTTGTGGCAAAGCAGATAAAGCTGATATTTGCTCTGTATGCACCTTAATCTAATTTCTGTTCCACCTTAAATTGAGCTGCAGTCATATTCTGGCACCTGTGCATCATTTAAAATGCATGCTTATGTAAGGTGGGCTGGAATTGTCATAGGAAGCTCTAGGAAAATTTTCCAGACCGCACCAGGTGATAAAGGCGACACAACTGACTTTAGCAAGTGCTTCGAAATAAAGTATGCTTTAACAATGGTTATACATACGCTGTTTTCTCTGCTCTCAGCTGTTCAAACAGAGCCCTCAATCAGCTCGGGGTTGCCAGATTGTGCATTGCAGGATCCCACGGAATTTTATTCCAACTGCTGCTAAAATAATTTTATAGCAAATATTTTTTATAAAACATTTATTTCCCATGATATTTATTACATTAAAGTAAAAAAGCTTGCATTGTAAAATATCAACACAATAAAAGTGTTTGATGTTTCCAGCACTGCCAGATATCGCCTTTTGTATATGGATCAAAGCTTGAAACACAAGAATCAGACAGGATGGAGTTAAAGACAGACATGGAACACGAACAACTCAGTCTGCTGAAGGAGAATTTGCCACATAGGCAAACTTAGTGGTTTGCCATAGTAAGTCAGAGAGGATGTTGGGCCGACCAAGTGTGCTGCTCGAGCAGTTTTGGCTCAAGCCAGCAGTTAACAAATAGGCCACGAGAGAGAGAGAGAGAGTGTGAGTGTGAGAGCAAGAGAGAGAGAGAGAAAAAAAAGAAAGTTGGAGGCCTGGAAAATGGTTTGTTTTGACTGGTAGGACTCCTGCGCTCTTTCTGGAGATCCTCCCATGACTCAAGCTACTCACAAAAGAGTACACACACACGCACGCACGCACACGCGCACACCCCTAGGACCTTATCACATGACTTATCAGGGACAACTCCATGAGTTCTGAAAGGGGGACCAGGAACAGAGCTGACCTGAACAGCATTTCATAGGTTTGGAATACTCAGATGGTATTTTCTAACTGGCACGCATATACTTCTCACCATTTTCACTTGTACATCTGACAGAGCAGACCCACTTCAATTATAATCAGAGGTCCGGTTCACACCAGCTGTGTGTGCAACATGGCTCTAAAACAGGTTCAAGAAAAATAAAAACAGTGTTTATATAAAGTTTCTACAGCCAGCTGCAAGATCTGAAAACCCTTAAGAACTGTTCATCAGCAGTCATGTGAACGCAAAAACACCTTATTCAGCTAATAGAAATAGTGGTGTACCATAATACTGTACAACGTGACTTCACAAACATGATCCAAGGAAGAGTCATCAGGAAACCTGACCACATCACAAAGGTCGAAGTCTGATGTGAAAATCTGATGATGACTACGACACTGAAGACGGAAATGCTCTTCGGCAACAACCACCAACAGTATGGTTGGTATAAAGGAGTACCTTGGATCATGTTTAAGAATGGGGATGAATTCATTTTGAATGGGGGCTGTGCGGCAGCCAGTGGCACAGGAAACATAAATAAATAAAAAAAATTCTGAAAGCATATGTGACCTAGTCAGTAAAACTGAAAGGAAACTGAAGTGCACTTCAAGAAAAGCAATCGGTAGTTACCCACAGTAACCTTACCTGAAAGTGTGTGTGTGTGCGCGCGTGCGTGTGTGTGTGTGTGGGGGGGTGTTAATCTGTAAAACGACCAAGGGTGCTCAAACGTGTATACAGCTGTATATACACGAGAAATACGGCTTTTTGTAGATTTAACAAACTGAGGCACCAGCTTCCCTATACTGAGAATCTTGAGCTGTTCAATTCGTTCTAGGTATTACAACATCAGTTAACTGATACAGCGGCTATTTGCAGTAGCCATGATAAAGCCCTAAAGACAGCTCTTTGATGACAACTCAATCACGTAATTTCTCAGAGGCTACTGTTTCCCCAGACACAACGTTATGAAGTGTCAGACAACCCCCCCCCCTCCGTATGTCCTCCTCCAGACATCCTGTCCTTCCAACACAACCGTGAGAACATGAAAAACCCTGAATGTATACCATAGCACATCCCATTATTCATCAGGAACGGATGTATGTATGAAAGCAAGGTTTTTATCTCGAAAGACAAGAAGTTATTTGTTTTAACATACATACATACATACATACATACATACATACATACATACATACATACATACATACATACATACATACATACATACATACATACATACATACATACATACATACATACATACATACATACATACATACATATATATATATATATATTTCCTATCCAACAACTTACCTTTTAATAAGATTTAATAAAAATCTTCCAATATGTTTAAATACGATAAATAGAAGGCATCCCACAGTGTTCTCTTTCTCGGTCATTTTAGCATCTACACAGGTCTGTATCTTTGTAGAAGATATTACATTTTATATTGGTTAATTTAAAACCTCTGAAGGTACATATGACTAACAAAAAAACAAAACAAAAAAAAAAACAATTATCATTTACATTAAATCAGTAACTAGATTTGCTTTATAATGCTAAAATAAAAAAAAAAAAAATCTAGGAAAACTGCATCTTCAGTAAGAAACTGTTGAGCCAGCAGTAACCTGGGAGTTCACCTCGCATCATTCTGTACCGGTCAAACTAGAAAAACTGGTCCGCATAACACATGATACAAGCAACAAACCATTTGTCCTAGTAAGTGAGGGCCATGAAAGAATGAATTTGACCAAACTATGTTGCACAACTGCCTTCACCAACCCTCCTGAACCGCGAGACCAAGAATGGCTGAACCATTCACCTGCAATGTTTTATATACTGTTACCTGCAATTTATACCAACTTGGGTTAGTGTTAGGGCTGTAAACATGCAATAGGGTGTCGTGATGCATTGAGCCAAAGGTGTTTATTCAGTTACCTGAACTTTGGATTAGAATCTTGGAAAAAAAAAAAAAAAAAAAAAAGTGTCAGCAAGTTCAACTTCTCTGTCTATTTGCAAGCATACAAAACCCAAAAAACAGAAGCTTGGTGGACTGTTCTTGTAGTCAGACTTCCTATACCAAGTAAACTCAGCAAACAGTTTGTCCACATTTGTGTGGGTTTTTCTTTTTTTTTAACACCATTAAACCAGAGAAAACGTGCCTCAAAGCCTGTCGCACACCGCTTCCCATTTTACACCATTTTAACAGAACATGCCATTTAAACCGAAATTCATTAGATCATTAATCGCACGGTGCACAACGTTATGTAAGGGAATTGTGCCCCAGGTATCGCAAGATGTAGTACAAAGCCAAATTAACAGCATCTTGTATAGACCTACTATTTCTATAGCTGGTCCAGGAGGACATTAGTCATGACTTCGCGATGTTGAACTAACTCAGAACACTTCACAACTACAGACGTTAAGGGCAGCTGGTCTGTGATCATTCCAGCAGGAGACCTCCAGCTTTTTTGGAACTTGTATGATGACAAATGTCTTACAGACTGCGGTACAACAGACTTGGCAAAGGACTGCCAAAGAGACGTCTTTCAAGATGTGTGAGTGCGCTGCTGCGTCTCCCGCAAACTATCCACCTCCACATACCTATATAATTAACAATATCTAATAAAATTCCTTAGAAATGAATTAAATTGTTCTAAATAATCTTATGGTATTACTTAATACACTTAATACATAATTATCTTATGGTAAAACTGAGCCAAAATACTAAATTGTGGCTAAATCGATCAAAAAACAGAATCACGACAATAACTTTATTAAATGTTGATGAATCTGATCAAACTGATACATAAGAACAATAATAATAATAATGGTACTGAATAACTGGTACAACTGACAATCCGATCAAATCGCATTGTGAAATCGATCAAAAATAATCAAATCAAATTGAAATTGAATGAGTGGACGATAAATACATCAATGGATTAACTGATTGATAAATAAATACTGCTGAAAACAACCAGATTGGAGAACCAGAGTGGGGAAACTATTGTGCATAATGCATATGTGATGAGTGAATTAAGAAATGAAGAGCTGTGTTCAACTACAGAAACTGTTCCTTTCAGACTGCCAAGGCGCCCTGTCCGCCTATGGACCTCTAAGAAGCTGCTTACGTCTGTAACAAGCAGAAAAAGGCGAGCACTGAACCAACAGCTGCAGTTCACGCTTGGTCTCATTCCTAAACTCAACTTCCTCTTTCAAAAACTTCACGTGTGGCAAGACAGAGTGCTTGCTAACAAAACCAGCTTCCAGCATCCATCAGTTAAAACTTTGGTCAGTTTCCTGAAACCTACCCCTTTTACAAAACAGCACAAAGTACATAACCCTATATTATCATGGAATTATCAGTGAATGCCAACAATGATAACAGATTTCTTTTTTCCTTTTCACGTCATCAAGCGCTCGTCATTGTTGTTCAATAGTTGCACAACAATCCTCCTCAACAGGATGGAGGAGTGATAAGCTGAAGATTCTAGATAAAGCTGAGCAAATTATTTTTATGCTGAACTTCTGCACATGCTTTGTGACATCAGGTGGACGTTTCAAAACAGCGGGTGGACATTTCAAAAGCAAATCTCCTGAGCCTTGTGGTAATGGACACTTTTCCACTAGCATACTCTATATTTAAAGTCTGACATAACTACGATCGAACAATTTAGTTTTGTTTTCCTCTTTTAAAAAGTACCAAGGAAAAAATGTACCAAACTGAAATTGAATGTAAAGAAGTGCAAATAACGAAGTACACTTACTCTCATTACTGTACTCGAGTAACGACACTACAGCACTTCTACTCGAGATCATTTATAATTAAACACGAATATTTCACTACTTTAATCGTTAAAGTTACATATCAAGAACGAATCAGAGGAAAGCGCAGTTACATTTAAGCCAATGAAAACATGCTACAGAGGGAGTGAGTTTAGAGAAGAACATTGCCATCACACGGTTATCAGCTAATAAACACCAAATCTGCCTGAGGGAGCAGCTGTCTAGCTGGCTAATCCATGCTAGCCAGGTCCTGTGTTTAGTGTTCTCCTCTGACTTTACTGTTTTACAAAAAACTGGCGTCTGGTATAAAGTTTGTTTGTCACAGGACAGAGATGGCCTTGCGTATTTATAAAATTTGAAATCCGATGTGTATATTTTATTGCGAGTGTCTGTTAGCTACTTCAGTCGACCCGCAGCAGACGGTTTCCTCAAGTACACTATCCTTTACAGTATGGTGAACGTAAGTGCAGTTTATTTGTTAACCATTTAATGTGCAAATTACTAGTTTACAGTGTGGTTTTCATTTCATTTCACATTTCACTTCACTTTAGAGTGTAAAGTGTGGTTTACTTGTTTACAGAGCAGGTCACTCGTTCACATGATGGTTTACCATTTACAGCGCACTTTACTTGTGTATCATTTAAAGTGTGGTTAAGAATATAAAGTATAGTTTACCGGTTTAAAGTGTGGTTTACTTGTTTACCGAACAGTTTGTTTACAGTACAGTTTAGGACAGTTTGTTGTTTACAGTACAGTTTAGGACAGGTTGTTTTTTACAGTACAGTTTAGGGTTTAAAGTGAGGTTCACTTGTTTACCGAGCAGTTTGCCGTTTACAGTACAGTTTGGGGTTCACACACATTCCGCAGGGCAGTGCAGCAGTCCCTAGCTTCCATGGGACATGGGAAGCATAATATCTCTTAACCGCGTAACACTGGACACAGCACCGCACCTGGACTCACAAGCTTGCTAACTGGACCCTAGAGGAATGGCAAGATCTGGCATGGTCCCTTGAGTCATAGTACCAATTGTTTTGGGCTAATAGTAGGGTTTGTGTGTGGCGCAGACTCTACAGCACAGTTTGGGGTTTAAAGTGTGGTTCACTTGTTTACCGAGCAGTTTGGGGTTTAAAGTATGGTTTTTATTTGTTTACAATAGCGCTTACTTGTTTACAGTGTTTATCGTGGTAAACAGTTTACAGTAAGGTTTAGCAATTAAAGTATGATTTACTTGCTTTCAGTACAGTTTTGTCGCAGTTTGAGGTAAACTGTCTAACAAGGCTGCAATATGGAACATTTAGTCCAAAGCACTCCACCATACACTCTGGACAATAACTCCTTCGTGCTCAGATTAGGTTTTTTTATTTTTTGTTTTCAGTTTAAACAGTCATCTGATCAGACTGCGGGTAAGGTATGAAGTTTGTTTGTCACAGGACAGAGATCGCCTTGTATCCTTAATGAACCATCAGAGACACCGGCACCAGAGTTAAAACAGTGTTGTTCTGTGATAATTAGGTCATCATTTGGCCTAACTGTAGTAAACCTATTTAGTTACTGCCCCTGGACTTTCACCTACTTAAAAAAGCACTTACCGCTCAATCCCACCTTTCAGATAATAAAACAGTGTCTGTTTCCCGCTCCTTCTCTCTGAATATCAGATCACTCTCTGTAGAGGGTCACACCCTCTCTCTTTGTGAATTTCATATCATGGTTACGGTAGACCAGGTGCCTATACCTAAGGCTTAATATAGCTAAAGCTAAAAGATCAGGAAGCTAAAGACCAGGAAGCCTGACATTAAAAATGACATTGAATTATTTAATTAACATCTATTAATTGAGCAATTTATGCATACTTTTGACTCCTAATAAAGTTATTATTAAACTGACGTCATTAAACAATAAGAATCGCTGCAGAATCTTTCTGGGATTCTAAAATACTTTAAAATCTACAAGTCTCATTAATTTAACCATAATATACAGGTGTAATGTAAAGCTTATTTCTTACAAAGTTCACAAAGGAATGCGTAAAATGTGCATCAGCAGAGTGTGATCCATTTCAAAGCTTTTAATTAACACTGAACATTTTTAATATCCCAGCAGACATACCAAAACGCACAATATATGCCTTGAATGTATTAGCAACAACAACATTCCAGCCGATATGTTTACTGCATTCACTAAGAGCGTTTCACTCTGCGCTGACTGCAATTTCAACGTGTTATTGGAAAACTGGAGTCTGTGTTTCTTTACGGAGGATGTGGGCGAGTAAGTGAGAATCTGTTGTCTGTCTGGCTCACTGCAATGGCTCTGTTCTGTACTCTGTCCGGAGTTCTGTTTGGCTTAAATGCCTGAAACAGTGCCTGAGTACAGTATGTACTCTTATCTCCATAATTTCTTTTATTAATTATTTAACTTGTACTCAAGAAAATTACCACTATGGTAACGGTACCTTTGCCTGCGTAGGGACTGTACAAATCTTTCCACCCCTGGTAAACATTAGGGACCACACTTTATTCATATTTCCAGTCAGTTGGTACGATTTTTAATATTTACATTTATGGCATTTAGGTGACGCTCTTATCCAGAGCGACTTACAAGGTTATTCATTTTAAACGTCGTAATCATATTAGAGGTAGGTCAATGTGGTGTTAGGAGTCTTGCCCAAGGACTCTTATTGGTGTAGCGCAGCATAGTCACCTAGACTGGGAATCGAACCCTAGTCTCCCACATGTGGTGGTGGTGGTTCCCTGGAGGGTAGTGGTGTTATCCGCTGAGCTACACCAACCACTATCATATGCTTAAAACAAAAGCCCCAACAACTAAATACTAAATACATATGATAAGCTTCCAGCAGTAATAAAGGCAAATGGTGCAGACTTCTGCTATTTTAGTTTCTAAAACATTCAGTCATGTTGAGATCTAGACTCTGGGGTGGTCAGTCTATTGCGCCAAGAACACCAGCAGGTTCTTTCTGTTTGATGTGTCCATCACCTTTTCTTAGCAAGAAACTTCTTTAGGTGTTGTTTATCTAATGGGGATATTTTTGGTGGCCTGGCAGGCGGTGTGTAGACGTTCTGTTATCTCTGCATCTGATTTGGAAAATCAACTTTTTTCCCTGTAATTGTCCTAACTTTCCCTTCTTTATGCAAGTGTAGAGTATCTAATATTCTTAGAAACAGCTGAAAAAAATTAATAACTTTAACGCAATGACCAATTTGAACCGGAAATTAAATATGAAACTATAATAAATGCAGCCTTTCTCATCAGGAAGATGTGATCAGACGATGGGTAGCAATAACATTATAAAGTCATAGATAACCCCATCTTATGCTTGCATTGTTCTAATCTTCCTATAATCACAGCTCTGCTGCCCTGAGCTTACTTTCCATGGCGCCTGTTGTGTTTGCACAGAGTTGGCTGCATAAGAAGCCCATTGAACTGGCAAAAAGCTCAGCAATAACAGCCCACAAAATGCTGACTCAATTATCCACCATTTCCAATCTGGCTTGACCTGGGACTCGGATGTGTGCAAACCATGAGGCTACATTCAAATGAGCGCTCTAGGAGGACCCCGCTGTGCAGCGAGAGGAGAGGATAATATTATCTTACCTGCAGGATCTGCCGCTCCAGCTGGGAGTTGGCCCGACACAGCTCCATCAGCTGCCTCAGCAGGAGCTTGGTGCTCTCAGTTTTCCCCGCCCCGCTTTCTCCGCTATGGAAAGAGAAACAGCACACGACTCGAAGTGAGGACTGGGATTAAACTGGGTGTTTCCAAATGCTTGAACCAGATTGAAACCCGGTACTGTCAGACAGTCTGAGAACATTCTACAACAACAGAACTCTGAATTTTCTTTGACATATTACTTCAAGTACAAGAATCTGATGTAGTATGCAAACACTGTTTAAGTCTCAGAACACGCGGTTCACTGACACAAAACCCCCTTAAAACAGCCATGAATTTTTAAATCGTCATTAAATCTTTTTAAATAAATAATTAAATAAAACCACAAGTTCATGTCATTTTTCAATTTCTTAAAATAAGAAAGTTTGTATCACTCTTCACTTTACAGATCTTATTGGAACTATACTGACATACCACAGCGGTATGCACACTTATTATGAAGTAGCATTACCTCAGGGGATGTGTTGGGAACATCCACACCTTTAAAAGTTACAAGGTGTTATCTTGTGAGTGAGGTTGAACATTGGCCTGCATGCATATGGCAAGGTGATGGAATTATTGGAGTTTGAAGGATGCATGATTGTGGGTGCCAGACAGAGGGGAAGTTTACAGGATCCATAGTGTCATGCACATACCGGGAATACATCATACAAAGCATTAGCACAGCACAGTGGCCGGCCGCAGGTCACGCACATTCCGCAGGTCAGTGCAGCAGTCCCTAGCTTCCATGGGAAGCATTGTATCTCTTAACCGCATGACACTGGACACAGCACCGCACCTGGACTCACTAGCTTGCTAACTGGACCCTAGAGGACTGTCAAGATCTGGCATGGTCCCTTGAGTCATGGTACCAATTGTTTTGGGCTGATAGTAGGGTTTGTGTGTGGCGCAGACTCTACGAAGCTGCACAGTAGGGCACTGTGCAGGCTGGAGGAGGTTCTATACTGGTGGATGGCATGGGTTGGGTCCACTGGTCCACTACTTGGTAGCTACACCGTGCCCCTGGGCCCCAAGATGTCAGGAATTGGTTTGAGGAGCATTCTGGAATGTTCCGACAAAAGGTGTGGCCTGCACCCAACATGGGCACAATCAAGGCATTCCACTATCATGCTTTGTTCAAACTCTGATAGATCATGTCACCTTGCCCTGAGCACACTGGCGAGTGTTCAACCTCACTCACAAATTAACACACATACGCCATGCTGTCCCCTGGGGTAAAGCCACTGCATCATCAATTTACATAATGTCTGTGAGTATAAGGAAGTGAACAAAAGAGCAAAAATGTTATTTGGAATAATAAAAAAAGCCTAATGTATTTAATCATACTGAAGAGTGGGTTTCAGCTTGGCCTGCTGTTTGCAATGCAGGGCAGCCAATCAGAGTTTATGTACACATATCTTAAAACATAAAGACAGCAAGTCTAAAGCAAATGTCTCAAAGTTGAGTCCTGGAGTCAAGCAGAGTTTGGTGATTTCCCTGCTCAGACAGGTTGACTAAATGATTCAGATCACTGTGACAGAGAGGTTGGAAACCGTTTGACACATAAAACCACAAACATTAAACAGAACTGAAATACAAGAAATACACATGCTACTGAAACTTTCAATATACCAAACTATTTACAAAAGGGATCTTAGCTAATACACGCTGCTAATTACCATAATCTATCGCAAACAGTTAGAATATTCTAAGATTAACCACTGAATTACTAACTTCACATTGATGCATCATGATGCAATTTAGGTGCGGGATTTTGGTACAATAAAAAAAAAAAAAATCCATTTGATAAGCAAACACTCTGTGCCTCGCGGCACTCTGGACCACTTCACACGCATGTTGTAGGGCTGGAGTCCACAAGTAGATCTGGGGAGTTTGCATAAACAATACAACATGCAAATACCCATTGGTGGCCACAATCTATTTACTAAAATAGTAAGTGCAACAAAGCTTTAGAGGAAGAGATTGAGGAGTGGAGGTACAGAACACCACTAATTAAATACCACTACAGGCCAACTTCACATGTAGCTATCGAAAACCATGCAAATTCCTGCAACTAAACTCAGCAACAATGACTATAGTTTTTATTACTCAAATATTACTCATTATTAGGGAGACAGCATTGCTACACATGTTGAGCAACCCAGTCAAATGATGTGTTGTTGATTTTCTCAGTGGTAATTTAACACATATTCCACAGGAATAAATGTGGGCATTTTTAAAAAATAAATAAATAAATTTAGTTTGGTCAGCAGAACTGACATTCCATGAACCTCAATTGTTGCTGTTCCTATCTTTAAATACAAATCCTGCAATTTACGAAGGTGTATGATAAAATGAGCCATTTCTAAAATCCTGAACTGTTACATAACATTTTTGACTCATTAATATTCACCCCTACAGAATTTACAACAAACATCACGCAGCAATAATAAAAAAGATCATGCACCTGATATTCATCGTTAAACAGAGCTAAAAGGCAGCTTCCTATCTGCTATTTCCGTATTGTACCTTAAATACCTAAAAAAAAAGAAAAAGCTGCTAAACAGGAAGCGAACTTCAGTGCCCCTATCTTTAACAAGATCCCAGAACGTTAATTCCAAATTATCAGCATGCCTTGGACAACTCTGAGGATTCTCTGAGCATTTAACATTGAAGAAACTGAAAACAGGGGCAGCTCCACTTTTATTAGCATTAGCACCCCCACAGCAACCTGTCAGTAGTAGCCATGCTGTGGGATCTGCCTTGTCCCAGATGAAGCAGATCATCTCCTAGTGAAAAACAGCTTTAATTTACAGAATGGGTAACATTAGCTATTAGCAAGCTCAAAGGAATCAACGCTGTGCCTGATTCACGCATGCGACCTGTGCGTGGGGTGAGCGACGCTTCAGTGTGAGAGCTACAGACATTCGCCTTTCCAGATGAATAACCAGTCAAATCACTCACTCTGCCCTGAGAAAATACCACTTCTAAAAGAGCACGGTGCATTTGTTTGAACTCCACAACATTCTGATTAGGCAAAGATTTCAAGCCTGGTAGACCAGTCAATAAATCTGGGGACAATATTAAACTGGTGTTTTAATAACACCCATGATTTTTTTTTTAAATAAAACAATTAGGATAAAAAAATGAAAGCTTTCAAGTTGTCCTATTTTTCATAGGACTGACCTTACCGCAAACATGTCATCACCTTGTGACAGCAGTGGCCTACTCATAGAGACATTGTGCATATTTGTCTTTTTAAACAACATTCCTGTTTAGTTTCTATGCCATAATTTAACAGAACGGGACATTCACTGTTTTAAGGCATACACGTCTTCAAGTGGACATAGACTGCAAACTCTATTTATATCGAAATACTTCAATAATGAGAACGAAAAACTGACATACCCACAAAATTGACATATACCAGCTCACACAACAACAATCAAACGAACCGTTCCACATATCTACAGCTTGTACAGCTGCCAGCAGACTGTGTAGAAATACACTTTCCAGGTTGTGAAGGGGATGTCAGTTTTTTTCAAGGAATGCTTTTATCTTTCAACTTGGCTGAAACTGGAATGTTCCAGGCCACCTTAAAATGTTGTGGAACTGTTTAAGGTGGAGCAATAAAATCCACTGAGCGTTCTCAATTTTAAGAAGAACTGGACCACTTTATGCCAAAGTGGTTAGTTCGCTTTGCACATTTTACTCCGGATAGCTTCTCGAATCTCAGACAATACCGAGGCTTAACGAAATGGAGAAAGGGGAACAAATCCGCAATTCCACCTTAACTACTGTCACAAGAGCAACCTGTAAGCAGGCTTGCGGTCTTAAACTGAAAGTTTCAAAGTGAGTGATAACTTTAATTTGCACTGATGTTGTGGTTAGTTTTATTTTTCGGTCTGTGTCTGTTTAGACATGTCGCTTTATAAACCAGCCAATCAGAGCAGAGCTCATTAAAATATTCATGAGTGCCTCATAAAAGGCAAAACGGCTCATTTCACTGTTGGGCCAAATCATAGGGCGTAACTGGGTGAGTAAAACCACATCTGGGCATTCCAACCTTCTATGTAGAACATCAGAGAAGAACTTAAAACAGTCAGGGTTCCCTTAAATCGTTATGATAACCTACAGCAGAGTATTGAAATGTGCTCATATGGTCATACCTTTTGTACATGATGCATATTTTGGCTGGAGACTAAATAATATGGGGTCTCTGACTCTGTACAAAGGGCTATCCACCATAACGCAGCTGTGGATCTGTACAGGCTTGGCAACAGGAACCCAGTGACTTTGAATCATGCATTGTTATGAACTGAATTATTATCCATCAATACAGCTTAAAACTTTATATCACTATCCAACATCACTGCCAACATACGGGTACACAACAACATGGCAGCACTGGTCTAAAAGCTGAAAACTCCTGCCACATTTGTCACCACAGTCTTGTACACGTGTGTAGTTGTATGTTTTCTTATGAGGTCAATGTACGTGTATGTACATTCTTGGCTTGTCCTCTAGCCAATTATCGTGCCCCTTCCACTGCCGACCACAAACCACCCCTAGCCCCCCTCCTCATTCATTTCCAGCTGCATGGTAACTAGGGGAGATGGCACTATTGTATTCTGCTGGTGTTTTAGTGGGGTTTGCTATTGAGCCAAAGCAGACCACTGGAAAATTAAACCCCAGGCTTTACTCGCTGTCTGGGTGGGGATTATTTAAAGAGCAAAAGTCACCTTAACAATGAAGAAAGCAAAGAAGCTGACGGCAAGTGAAATTCCATTGCTGAATCACCGCAGGCTTTTGCCCCATTTCAGCACACATGTTTTGTAGAGTCATGCTGGCCTCTAGTCCAAGTTAATACCAATGTGCAATCTTAAAAACAATCCATTAGTCAAGGCTTTCAATTACCCAGGAAAGCAATGGCTCGTTTCTTTACAAAATCTTGGGCCCAGAATGTCATTCTTGTAATCTAATGTTTGCAATCCAGTGATGGTACTGATTTAGAAGCGTTAAACATCTTAAAGTCACACACTATGAAAAACCTAACCTGGTGTTTAACCCGGCGAACCACAAACTCGACAAATTCTACACTTGGAAAAAAAACAAATGCAGCGACGCAGGCTTCTGTGAAATGCATTATCCTATGTCTACCTATGTGGACAACATTTCTCTGAAAGAGCTGGTGGCTGATCACAATACCTGACATAACCCGCACACTGTAGACGGCTAAAATGAATTACCATGCATAACACACTTTTCAGTAGGTTCTTAGGAGCCACAGAGCAGAGCAGCAGATTAGGTCCAGCGTAACTCAACATTGTAGCATATTATTATTGCATATTATAATTATTATATGAAGTTTTACTTATAAGTCATAGGTGTACATTATGTTAGCATTGGTACAAAGCGTCCAGTAAGACATCAGAAAACCCAGCTGAAATTGCCACACCTATATGGACAGGAGTTACGTGACTAGACTCACCACCACTTGGGGAAAGGAAAAAAAAAATGGTTTACCACACTGGCCCAAGCAGGATGCTGGGATGGAGTTGACTTGCCCAGAAGCTATACTTATTAGAACATTACATACACGCCTTAACAACTATAAATACCAAATTGTCAGGTCTTTGTGTTGGGTTGTTATTATTAGAGCATTTCAGAGCACATCCTTCGAGTTTCTCAAAGTACAGTTTAGAGATTATTATTTTTTTTTTTCTCTTCTGCCACACTCACAAAGTTCAGTCTTAGAAGTTGTTTCCATCCCGAGCAGGCCCGTCACATTCAGCATGGTGCAGGTCAAGGATAGCCAGTCCATTTTTCTGAGAAAACCAGCAGCTTCTTTGCTTGACGCATATACATTACACCTTTTTTGTTCATTTCCTTTTCAAGCTTTGCACAGTCTCAGCTGCACATACTTTCAGCATACAGTAAATATGGTGATAGTTTTGGTGGTCTACACAGGCCATGCACGTTTGAGGTGCCATATGCTACGTATGGTGTTTTTTAAACCTGTTTCCTCAGACAAGTGGATTATGTTATATCTAATCTTCTTTAAAAAATCTTCTGGAAAAACAATCAACTCGTACTTACAAGGTGCCATTGAACAAAAACTGGATTTACACCGCCACCGTTGAATAAGGAGAGCTTGCTACACGGAAATACAATGAATCTCAAACACTGTTGTTTCCTCCTTCCAATTTAAACCCGCCATTTTCAAAAGGGGGAGGTAAAATGGGCTGATTCCAAAATAGGCTATGACGTAACAGTCTTGTGTCGACTCATTAATACTTACACCCTCCAAAACGTCATGCAACGACAGCATAAATAAAACATGGCGGACTACATGGAAAAAATCGACCGTTTCAGACTGTGAAGGAGCTGTTGACACTTTTCATACCTATTCTACAGGTATGACTGAGGCTGAAGTTGGCTTCCTATTCGCCAGCTTCTTAACCAGATGTTCCATTCCACCTTATATGCTGCAACTACTGCACCATTTAAGGTGGAATGGAAGATGTGCAAAACAAGCTGGCAAATAAGGTGTCAACTTTAGCTCACATTTCTTTAACAGGATCTATTTTAACTCTGAGTTTGTTCTGCACATTTCACTCCAGTGGTTTCTCAAACCTTGGACAACATTGAGCAGACCATAGGGAGTAACAACTTTGATTAACTCTGTGTGGATGTTATGACTGAAAGCAAAGTTGCTAGTGTAGGTGACGTTAGCTACCACCAAGCCTCAAGTTCATAGCTACCTGCATTGTCTGACAACCTAGCTTTTTTTAAATGGAGGTTTATTTTACTGTTCTGTCCCTGTCTATTTTTATGTGTTACTTCTGTATGATTACAGTGTCTTGCCGTACACCAGCAAATCAGACCAGAGCTAAGCAAAATATTCATGAGCTCAATGAAAAATGGAAAAACGTCTCATTAGGCCCAAATCATGGTGCTGTATGGGGCTGGCCATTTTTCACTCCCACCAAGTCTATGCAGAACAATTATAATGCTGAGTAATGGTTTGTATGGAACAGCCACTGCAAGTTTTGAATCTTGATCCTACTGTCAAATAAACCAACCTATTTGCGATGTCCCTACCACAATTCCTTATCAGCCATGACATGCCTGAAACTGGCCTGTCTCCACATGTCTGGCTATGTGCAAACAAAAAACAGGTACAGGGCTTCGTGCACGAGGCCCGTCGCTGATTAAAGCTTGCTCTAAAAAGCTACGAGGAATTCGAGGACTCACCTGATCACTATGCACTGGTTTTTAGGCCCCGTGCCCAGACGGCCCAGCATGGACTGGTAGGCTCTGTCAGCCACAGCAAATATATGGGGAGGCAGAGATCTCTTCTCGTGGCATTTGTACCTCTCCGACACCTGAAAGGCATGTGGATGGTTTGGTCATCTGGGCTTAGAGTGAAAAGTATGTAGGAAGGAAATGACAACAGTAAAGTATCAGAGGGCCCCTTTTTCTACCTTCCAGTCAGAATTAAAATCAGGTTTAATGGCCAAGCATGTTGACATACACAAGGAATTTGGTTTCAGCAGTTTGTGTCTCTCTAGTACTGTACTACACACAATAAGCAGACATTTACAACATGCAATCTACACACTATAAACTATATACAATGAACAAACCATATACGGACAAATAATATACAATTTACACATTATTTACAAACAGTATGAGGCAGTAGTGTGTTGAGGCAGAGGCCCTCGCGTGTTGGGGTAGGGGCAGTAGAGGCTGTCGCGTGTTGGGGTAGTGGCAGTAGAGGCTGTCGCGTGTTGAGGCAGGGGCAGTAGAGGCTGTCGCGTGTTGAGGCAGGGGCAGTAGAGGCTGTCGCGTGTTGCGGCAGGGGCAGTAGAGGCTGTCGCGTGTTGCGGCAGGGGCAGTAGAGGCTGTCGCGTGTTGCGGCAGGGGCAGTAGAGGCTGTCGCGTGTTGAGGCAGGGGCAGTAGAGGCACTCGCCTGTTACGGCAGGGGCAGTAGAGGCACTCGCCTGTTACGGCAGGGGCAGTAGAGGCACTCGCCTGTTACGGCAGGGGCAGTAGAGGCTGTCGCGTGTTGAGGCAGGGGCAGTAGAGGCTGTCGCGTGTTGAGGCAGGGGCAGTAGAGGCTGTCGCGTGTTGAGGCAGGGGCAGTAGAGGCTGTCGCGTGTTGAGGCAGGGGCACTCGCGTGTTGAGGCAGAGCAACAGTATGGTACATGTATGGGGAAGAGATGGCAGTGTATAATCTGATATGTTAATGAAACCGGTGAGCACTGTGGAGGGAGAGGAGTAACTACCGTCCAGTAGAGGATGCTACTGGTCAGCTGTATATGAAGGTGATGACCTGAGGACAGAAGCTGTTTCTGTGACTGGAGGGGGTGTTAGAGCCCAAGACCTTCAACAACACAGCACCTTCATGGTTAAAACACGGATATCACCGTCACTCACCTCTTTTTCGTAGACTGGCAGCTGTTTAAATGGGTTCACTGCCACCAAGATGTCCCCAATATACGTCTGATAAACAGAGGAGAAGCATGTCAAGGCTCACCAGCACATAACTGTCTGCCACAGAAAGACATCCACGCATCTGGTATGTGAGTCCTACTGTCCACTACAGCCAACCAGCTGCCCATATGCTACCATTTTGGTTGTGACCGTTAAAAACAGAGAAGCTAGAAGAGGTCCACTGAACTTCTGGGTCATTTAATCTTAAATCAACCTTTAAAAAGCCTGTTTTCTAGATTACTGTGGCTAACTTTACCTCAGGAATAAGAACTCACGTACAAAACTACTCACATAAATATGGTTGCGGCTAAAACGGCCGGTTAGAGACTCGAGCAAACTTTTCTCGTCCAAATCTGACAGACCGGCCAAATCCTCCAGAAAACGTCCTTCCATGGTTTATTCGGAGTTTACTTCAATCCACTGAAAGGTGACTATCCAGTTTCAGCTCTCCTCATTCCTTAAAACATCTCTTCAGTGGTCGCAACCGTCGACTCACTCCTTCCTCCTCCACCGCTGTGGGACAGTTTAAGTGCTGCACTCCGCTGTCTCCGATAAGTGGGTTTTACTTCCCACCCGTATTGTGACAAACCCCGCCCCAAGCTGGGATAGGCTGTTTTTTTAATAACAGCGAATAGTATACCGATTTGCATATTGCGCCATGATTGGCTAGTGTGTCAGAATTACAAACGCAGGGCTGATTTGCATATTGCGCCATGATTGGCTAGGCTTGAGGCGCAATACGGGTGGTAGGAAAGACAGCGTGTTCAGGTCAAGATTAACTCTCGCTTATACATGGGTTCCTTGTGGACGTTTCTTTGACTGAGGTCGTTAAACTCTATGCTTGTCAGCTGACATGCTTTAGCGGCTCTAACTAAGGTGGCAAACCACTTCAAAAGTTGTAAAAAAAAAAAAAAAACGCTCACTAGTTTTTGTCTCCAGATCCTCTGCTACAAAAACAAGCAAAGGCCAGCATGGCTGATCACCAGCAAAACCCGTACCACTTGGCCCATGTGCTATTCGGTCCCCAGCAAAACCAGCATATATATGGGTTTCGATACTGGTATGTTATGTCGGTCGACAGCCGAGGCTGGTATGCTGGTGATCAGCTAAATCAGGCTCAGGGAAGCTTAAAGAGCACCGATTGTGCTAATTTGCATAGTTCACAGTTTTATGTTTGGGGTCTACTACAACAGATTTACATGCTTCAGTAAAGCTGAACATCAGTTCAGTTCTTTGAAAGGGGTTTGAACAGTGCTGACAGTTTAGTAGAGCAGATATCTCCACCGTTTTCATAGCTGCTGCTCTGTTGTTGTCTATCAATGAGTTTAGACTGTTACATTATAGTTCGGGATTTTGGAATCTGCCTGTTTGGCTGTAGTGGACACTAGGACCCACATACCAGATGCGTGGATGTCTTCCTGAGGCAGACAGTTAATGTGGTGGTGAGCCTTGACATGTTTCTCCTCTGTTTATCAGACGTATATTGGGGACATCTTGGTTGCAGTGAACCCATTTAAACAGCTGCCAGTCTACGAAAAAGAGGTGAGTGACGGTGATATCCGTGTTTTAACCATGAAGGTGCTGTGTTGTTGAAGGTCTTGGGCTCTAACACCCCCTCCAGTCACAGAAACAGCTTCTGCCCTCAGGCCATCACCTTCATATACAGCTGATCAGTAACATCCTCTACTGGACGGTAGTTACTCCTGTCCCTCCACAGTGATCACCTATTGCAAGTCAATGAGTTTAGACTGTAACATCATAGTTCAAGATTTTGGAATCTGTTTGTTTGACCATCCCCTTTTGCAAATAGTGAGGGTGGAGACAACAATGTTTGAGGTTCGTGGTATGTCAGTTTCACATACCACTTCTTATACAACTATGACAATGTAGATGCAGTTTTCCTTTCCTTTCTTATAGCACCTTTAATTCCTGTAACATAACCATTGGGACAGGAGCATGTTTACCACTGTGTCCTCGTCCATACTTTTAACATCCCTTGGTAATCATTTGGAGACTGTAAACACCAACTGATTTACCTCTGAAAGCATATTTCTTCAGCCTAATGGGATCTTCATTTCGTGCTTCATAACACCACATGTTTTCATTGTTAGGTCCTGGACCCGTACACTCTGTTTAGGCAGCCATGCTATTGTAACACATGCAGAATGTTGCTTGGTATTGTTATGTTGAAATAAGTGTTGTTGTATGCTGTGGGATGTTGCTCTCAAATGTGTGTCTCTGAACGTTACATATTACTACACCGCACATACGACGAATGACCTTGGCTTTTAAACTTCTGCTTTAAAACAGAGAACCCAACATCTATTATTATTTCCATCAGCAATCTGAAAGGTGGACTCGCCAGACCACCATACCCGTTTTCAGAGTACGTTAGTCCATTTTTAGATGAGCTTGAGCCCAGAGAAGTCGGCAGCGTTTCTGGACTATGCATACAACAGACTTAACTTTAATTTGTGGTTGCAGTGCTGAGCTGTCTGTGCTAATAACTTTATCAAGTATTCCCCAGCACATGTGGTCATGTCCATCATTGAAGTATCACAGGTGACGGGCATCCAGTTGCAGTTTTTGACCTTGCCCTATATATTCATTTAATATCTTTAATGAATTTGATATCTTGTTTTTATATTACTTTTTTTCATTTCACATATCGTCCCAAGGTGTTAGGAATTACCTGGCAAAATATAAAGTGTAAAATTAAAGAAGTCGATGTTTTAATTGAAAAAAAAACCTTTTATTTGTCTTTTAACAAAACCAACAAATGAAACAGAAACTAGTTTGAAAGATATTATACCATATAAAACTCCATAATCAAAAATACACCAAACGCATGGTAATATTTACAGGCATGGCTACTAATAATGAATGACCATTTGTGATGATTTCTCTTATATTTCCTAGAAACATCTACAGCCGGTCTAATGAGGCATAGCTGACTAGTCAGTGGCATGGCTTCCAATAAACACTGTAGTATTTGCTCAATCATACCTGTTTAGTTTTCACAGTGTTACTGGCTTGTTAGGTTTTATGGGCCACTGTATCATGCAACTGTTCAGCCATGAAAAGGTGTATAAAGCAGTTTTATATTCCAGCATTTTACATCACTGAAAACCAACACAAGATATACTGTAGCTAAACGATATACAGTACTGAGGATACTCCTAACATAGAGATGCTGCCTAGCCATAGATTAGTGGAGGCCATTCATACTATTGCTACTTAGAGATCAAATAAAATCAAGCGGTCATACAAAAGCATGGCAGAGACACGCGACAGTCTCGCCTAGGTCATCTCGACATCCTTTGTTGGCACTTTCTTCATCTCACGTTTTCCCTTCCTGTTAATGATACAAAATAACACATCAGGTTTTATTGTTCTCTGAATACAGTTCCTATAAATACCGTTACACAACTGATAAACACAACTATATCGCACTCATATCAGCACTGTGTTTTACATTTGTTATCAGTATATTCACAAAGGTGTGTGTGTTTGTGTATATATGTGTGTGTTTGTGTGTGTGAGTCTGAGTGTGTTTGTGTGTGTGTTTGTTTGTGTATATATGTGTGTATATGTGTTTGTGTATATGTGTGTGTGTTTATGTGTATATATGTGTGTGTGTTTGTTTGTGTATATGTGTGTGTGTGTGTTTGTTTGTGTATATATATATATATGTGTGTGTGTTTGTGTGTGTGTATATATATATGTGTGTGTGTGTGTTTGTGTATATATATATGTGTATATGTGTGTGTGTGTTTGTTTGTGTTTGTGTGTGTGTGTGTGTTTGTTTGTTTGTGTGTGTGTTTGTGTATATATGTGTATGTGTGTGTGTTTGTTTGTGTATATGAGTGTGTGTGTGTGTTTGTTTGTGTATATGAGTGTGTGTGTGTGTGTTTGTTTGTGTATATATGTATATATGTGTGTTTGTTTGTGTATATATGTATATATGTGTGTTTGTGTGTGAGTGTGTGTGTGTGTGTATATGTGTGTGTGTTTGTGTGTATATATATATATATATATGTGTGTTTGTTTGTGTGTGTGTGTGTTTGTGTATATGTGTGTTTGTGTATATATGTGTGTATATCTGTGTGTGGGTGTGTTTGTGTATATGTGTGTGTGTGTGTTTGTGTATATATGTGTGTATATCTGTGTGTGTGTGTTTGTTTGTGTGTGTGTTTGTGTATATATGTGTGTATATGTGTGTGTGTTTGCGTGTGTATGTGTGTGTGTTTGTGGGTGTTTGTGTGTATATATGTGTGTGTGTTTGCGTGTGTATGTGTGTGTGTTTGTGGGTGTTTGTGTGTGTGTGTTTGTGTATATATGTGTGTGTGTGTTTGTGTATATATGTGTGTGTGTGTTTGTGTATATATGTGTGTGTGTGTTTGTGTATATATGTGTGTGTGTGTGTGTGTAAAAGAACATCTACTTGTTTCTACATTCTTTGTCCACTTTATCTGTGGTGGTTCTCACCTTTGCTTAACAAGAAGAACAGCAGCAGAAATTACAGCCACGGCAAATACAACGCCACCCAAAATACCAACAATCAAACCTGAGTCACAGAGAGAGGAATATAATGACAAGCTGATCAAAAGAGATGTAGATACAAAGTATACAAACATATAGAAATTAATTGGCTGGAGTTACCAATCTGAACATATCTTAACCACTTACCCACATCCACTGTTTGCTGGTCAGGGCTAGGGTCATCTGCTCCTCCCAGCAGTCGTCCAGACTTTGCTGTAATATAAGGCAATGAGTGAGATTCTTGTGGGGGGTTGTGCTGACCTCTAGTGGACAGCAAAGGAAGGAGCCTCAATTCTATTCCAATTCAATTCTAATTCTATCTATCTATCTATCTATCTATCTATCTATCTATCTATCTATCTATATATATGTGTGTGAATCATTTAAGTTGACATAAACACACAATATACACATATACACTAACTTACAGATGATTTTTCCTAAACAACTGTTACTTTGAGGTCTTATTCATACAGAACCTGCTGAACCAGGGCTAAAGCCCAGCTGAAATGTAATTATTATATTCCTATTGATGTCATTAAACATTAAAAAATAATCATTCATACAGCCCTGCTGTTCCCATGTGGCCAGATTTGAGCATACATGTGATCCTGCTGAAAGGAGAAGTGCCTCTATCTTTACTGCACCGTGTTTAATGTTTAACTTGTTCAGTCACTGCACAGGTATAATGACCTCCAGAGCTCAGTGTGCTTTATATCACCTCCTAATACGGTAGTGTGGGGACAGACTGGAGAAGGGATAGTGTGGAAACAGGAAGAAGAGGAGAGAGCAAAGGTGAGTGTATGTGCATAATGGAGGAGAAGAGAAGAGAAGAGAAGAGAAGAGAAGAGAAGAGAAGAGAAGAGAAGAGAACCGATAAAATAGAGATGGAAAGGCCAGAGGGAAGAAAAGAGAACAGAGAAAAACAGACGAAAAGATAAAGAAAGAGAGAATAGAGGAGTCCAGAAAGAAAAAGATAGAAGATAAAGATAAAAGACAGAAAAGAAAAGAGACAATAAAAGAGGGAATATAGGAAAGAGAATATAAAACAGAAAAGACAAATAAAAAAAAAATAAAAAAAGAAAAGAAATAAATGGAAGGGAAGGAATAAGAAAAGAAAAAAGAAGAGAAGACAAAAGGAAATAGAGAGTAGAAGAGAAAAGAAAAGGCTCAAAGAAAAAAAGTAGGAGAGGAGAGAAGAGAAGAGGAGGGAAAAATAAAGAAGGATAAAGCTATATATTGAAAGAGAATAGGACAGAAAGAAGAAGAAATGAAAATAAAAAATAAAAAGAGAAAAGGGACAAAAAATAAAAAAGAGAAAAGAATAAGAAAATAAGAAATGGAAATAGAAAGTAAAAGAAGAAAAGATGTAAAGAAGAGAAAATAGAAAATAAACAGGACGAAGGGACAAAGGAAGAATAATAATATAGGTGGAAAGAAAAGAAAGAGTATATGAAAAAACAGAAAACAGAAAGAAAGATGAAGAGAAGAGTGGGAAGGGAAGAGAGTGTAAGAGGCAAGTAAAAAGATGAGATGTAAAAAGAAGAGAAAAGGAGAAGGTATGGTAAGTAAGGCAAAAGGAACTGGAAAAAGAGGAAACATAGAAGAAAGGGAAGAAGAAATAGTAGAAGAAGGAGAAGGAGGATACTGACCTTGGCACGTCTTTTGACAGTCCTCTCTGGATTCGAAGCGGTTTCCGTTCCCATGGCAGCCAGTGTAAAAGAACAGCCGGCAGGTTTTCTCATTGCTGTCGTAGTGGTACATGAGGATGGAGGCGAAGCAGTTCCCCGGTTCCATCTTTAAACTGCACACTGCATCTGAAAGGAGGATGGAGGAAACCTTCAGTGAGTGTGGGAAACAAAAGCTCACCAGCTACGACTAGTAGCTCCACACTGCAGGCATGAAGTTAGAGACTGTAGCTTAATTAATGACAGCTGTCTTCTATCCCCTCATTTACGCTCAGGTACTGACCAAATAGTGGACCTGTGGTCAGAGATCAAACAGGGCAGAGGACAGCTGACAAATTGTGCATGACAACAGAGGGGCTACAGATTGTATTTGTGGGAACCTATAAGGAAAATGGAGTGCATAAGATAGACCTCCCCAGATACTAGTACATCTACCAATCACTGCGTCCTAAAAGCTTGCAGGGTTTTACCTTCTTCTGGATACATGCTCTGGAACTCCATCGAACATGTCTTCATGCAGTCTTTGTCAGAATCAAAGCAGTTGCCGCCGCCACAGTCTCCGTTGTTGAAGAACGGCACACAATGTTGTTTTTGGTCGTTGTAGTAGAATTTCACAGTTTTGTCACTTCCGGTTGCCATTTCTGGGGTGTTACTGCACATTGGATCTATGAAACAGTGAAATAATGCAGATATTTAATTTTTACAATTCCCTGTGTAGAATAATAACAGCAATGGTAATAAAATCATGATATTTATTGGAATTATTTACAATACTGCAGAAAAGTAAAAAACTTCCAGTTGAAAGAAATGTAAAAGTCTCAAAAGAAATCAATGGTGTAGAATCAGCCAATCGTGTAGAATAAGCGTGAAAAATGTGAAAAAAGTCGGTGATGACTGACGTGAACAGTGTAAAATAAGTCAAAAGTGTGGAATAAGTCAGCGGTGTAGAATAAATTAATTCTTTCTAAAGTCAATACTGTAGCATAAGTATGTGATGTGCAATAAATTAAAGGTGACTTAAATTTGTGGTGTAGAAGAGGTCAGTGGTGTAGAAAAAAAATCAATGGTGACCTACGTCACTGTTGCAGAACACATCAGTGGTATAGAGCAACTATGACTTGTGTGAAAGTTGTAGAATAAATCAATGGTGACTTAGGTCAATGGTGTAGAATAAGTCAGCAGTATAGAATAAGTCAATGCTGATTAAAATCAGTGGTATAGAATAAAGATCATCAAAGGTATCAGTCGTGTAGAATTAGTCATTGGTGTAGAAGACGTCAGAATTATAGAATAAGTAAATGAGGTAGAATATATCAAAGGTGGCTTCAAACTGTGGTGTAGAATAGATCACTGGTGTAGAAAAAGTCAATGCTGGTTTAAGTCAATGGTGTAGAATACATCCGTGGTGTAGGGTAAGTCAACAATGACTTGAGTCAGTGGTGTGGAATATATCAATAGTGACTTGAGTCAGTGGTGTAGAATAAATCACTAGTGACTTGAGTCAGTGGTGTGGAATATATCAATAGTGACTTGAGTCAGTGGTGTGGAATATATCAATAGTGACTTGAGTCAGTGGTGTAGAATAAATCACTAGTGACTTTAGTCAGTGGTGTGGAATATATCAATAGTGACTTGAGTCAGTCAGTGGTGTGGAATATATCAATAGTGACTTGAGTCAGTCAGTGGTGTAGAATATATCAATAGTGACTTGAGTCAGTGGTGTAGAATAAATCACTAGTGACTTGAGTCAGTGGTGTAGAATAAATCAGTAGTGACTTGAGTCAGTGGTGTAGAATAAATCAATAGTGACTTGAGTCAGTGGTGTAGAATAAATCAATAGTGAACTGAGTCAGTGGTGTAGAATAAATCACTAGTGACTTGAGTCAGTGGTGTGGAATATATCAATAGTGACTTGAGTTAGTGGTGTGGAATATATCAATAGTGACTTGAGTCAGTGGTGTAGAATAAATCACTAGTGACTTGAGTCAGTGGTGTGGAATATATCAATAGTGACTTGAGTCAGTCAGTGGTGTGGAATATATCGATAGTGACTTGAGTCAGTCAGTGGTGTGGAATATATCAATAGTGACTTGAGTCAGTCAGTGGTGTAGAATATATCAATAGTGACTTGAGTCAGTGGTGTAGAATAAATCACTAGTGACTTGAGTCAGTGGTGTAGAATAAATCAGTAGTGACTTGAGTCAGTGGTGTAGAATAAATCAATAGTGACTTGAGTCAGTCAGTGGTGTGGAATATATCGATAGTGAACTGAGTCAGTGGTGTAGAATAAATCACTAGTGACTTGAGTCAGTGGTGTGGAATATATCAATAGTGACTTGAGTCAGTGGTGTGGAATATATCGATAGTGACTTGAGTCAGTGGTGTAGAATAAATCACTAGTGACTTGAGTCAGTGGTGTGGAATATATCAATAGTGACTTGAGTCAGTCAGTGGTGTGGAATATATCGATAGTGACTTGAGTCAGTCAGTGGTGTGGAATATATCAATAGTGACTTGAGTCAGTCAGTGGTGTAGAATATATCAATAGTGACTTGAGTCAGTGGTGTAGAATAAATCACTAGTGACTTGAGTCAGTGGTGTAGAATAAATCAGTAGTGACTTGAGTCAGTGGTGTAAAATAAATCAATAGTGACTTGAGTCAGTGGTGTAGAATAAATCAATAGTGAACTGAGTCAGTGGTGTAGAATAAATCACTAGTGACTTGAGTCAGTCGTGTAGAATAAATCAATAGTGACTTAAGTCAATGATGTAGAAATAAGTCAATGGTTATGTAGAAGAAATCAATAGTGTAGAATAAGTCCATGGTGTAGAATTAGTCATTGATGATAATAATGATATGATGATAATAATATGAATAACCTTGTAAGTCGCTCTGGATAAGAGCGTCAGCTAAATGCCGTAAATGTAATGTATGATAAAGATCAGTGGTGTAGAATAAGTTGATGGTGACTTAAGTCAAGGGTGTAGCCTAAGTCAGTGGAAGCTTAAGTATTTTGTTGCTGTAATTTGCATTTTCCTGCTTCCGGCTCTGTTTCAAATCACACACGCAGGCCACAGTCCCACTTTAGAGCTTTTCTTGTTCATCTAATCATTTACAGAGCTGAAACAGAGCAGCTTGAGCTCTGCAACACCAGCAAAGAAGAAATAAGCACTGGAAAGTTTAAATTAAGCAGCAGAATTCCTGAAATACTCATCTCAACAAACACCAGCCTTAATTCTCATGATATAAAAAGGGAGTTGTTTCCTTGAGTGGTGTTGTCCTCATTTTGCTCTACCAGTTTAATTGTCTACCAAATGATCACCTCATTAAAGGAACCTTTCTCCTAAGACTCATATAGATCTTTTGGCTGTATTTATCTACCATTTAGATTTGAGTTTTATGGAGCTACAAACTTGTCAAATCTGCTTCCTGGTCCGATGTTTACGAAACCTGCTCATTCAGGATCGGCTACGGCTCCATCTTATTGTGATGGTAGTCATTAAATGTGATCCCAGATCAGTGCACTAATGTTCAGGCGTTTTATGAACGCTAAGTCTTGTTTGGAAACAAAGTGGCTGATTGAATCCGCATTAAACTAACCAGTAATAGCAAGTTTGATGACATCTAGGAAAATGAAAATGAGGAATAGCTTTCTAGCTTTCTTGTTCTTGATAATCACATTGAATTTTATTTTTTTCTTCTGTTTAACAGTGGACAGACAATCCTGACAAAACACAATGTGGAGGTACACATCGCTTTAACTCACAGGACTTTCAGGCCTTCAGTAGTCCAGGACAATAGTTTGTTGTTACTCGTGTATAATAAAAGCTGAACGAAGCAACATTCGAATGCGGTTTCAGATCAATTTAAGGCTCCACTGATGCATGCTACAGCGTAGAACCAACACAGCCTCTGAAATCACTAAAGCAATTGCCAAAACCATAATTAATACAACTCACCCGTTGCCACTGCAATGGCACACACGACCCCCAGCAAGAAAAAACGTAAAGCTGGCTGCGGATTCATTCTGTATCCGTGAGTTGCAATGCCTCTCAATGCAGCAGCAGGTATGGTTCCTCTGTCCGAATGATGTCCTTTAGACTCTTTTATCAGCTCTGTGGGTTTTATGGCCAGGGTGTGCTCTCTCACTGAGAGCAAATGTACAGTTTCAGTCATAAAGCAAGAAAATGACCGTGCTGGGGGTGTCACACCGACAGCCTTTGACGACTGCGGGTTAATCACTTACAACAGATACTCTGAATTCTGCTTTGACACCTAAAAGGTAGGCTACCATGGGATTGTGTAAGGGTCCTATTACACCATAGCTCTTCATTTGCAAATATTAGAGACCAATTAGAGACTTATATGCTTAGACTGGCCCTTTGCTAACATCAAATGATGCTATGTGACATCAAAACAGACATGGTTCTGATGAGAACAGACTTCATATCTTAATCTGAACTGTGATGTTAGGGAAATTCTGAAAGTCCAGAGTCACGCCCATGCTAGCCCAACAGAAACTGACACTAAAGCCGTGACACATCTGTTGTAACTTATCTACCAAAGCCATAAAGCGTCATTGCCAGCAATCACCATCCAGGAAAAGCCAACTGTCGTTCATGTCAATGGCTTAAAACCATATGAGGCCAAGTTTCTATATGTCTGAGTAACCAGTAGTCATGGAGTTCAACCAATGTGAAAGCCAATTCTGATTACCTGGGGAATTCCTAAACTAGATATTCAAAAGGTCTGTATAATTCAACAGGCTAAGATGCTAACAGCCATTCAAAGTGATTTGATTTGACAGGAATGTACCGACTCTTGACCTACCCATTCATAGGAACCAGGGGTCAGTATCTACAATTCAAATATAGCCTATAAACTAGCTACCCAAAACAACCAGTGAACCTACAGCTGTCGGTTAAAGACGGAAACAAAAAGTGGTAAATCCCAATGCAGTTTTTTGAGGGACTATTTTACCCCACAATACCCTGCACACATCTCTCCACCATTAATACGTTTTAAAAAATCTATTTTTAACCAAACTTTAATCTGAAAACCATTTAGGAACTAAGAACTAGAGCTAAGTATTTTACATCAAACCACTAACATCCAACCATCTACCATTTAATCGAGCATGCATTATAGAAAAAGTGTAATGTAAAATATTCTGTTCCAGAGGAACTTAGCGAGTCAGAACTGTTCCCAGTGGTGGTAATATGAACTAGATATACTAAGCATTTAATTCTAAAAGGTCCCTTGTGTGAAGCTGTTCTATCAAATAGTTATTACGTGAAATAAGAAACCCTAAGAGATCACTGGCCCTAAAATAAGAGCTACAGACAGGCGGTGTAAGGTTTGGTTATACAGGGTTTGTTTAATTCCTTATAGAAAGGTTTGTTCTTTCCAACACTGTTGTTGTGTGACACACCATCAGACTCCTACCTTCCTGAAGATCAAAATTACAGCTGTAAAAACATATTTGAAATCTCTTATCAAGTCTGATCAAAAACTCATAAGCAGTGTGTAGCTTCTGGCTTATTCTGGCTAGTGTGCTTGCACAACTCTCCACAGCCAGGGTTTTTCCCCTGCGTAGACTGTGTATATGGGTGTATAGACTTTATGGTAAGAGTCACTAAACAATGAACACTTTGCCACCTGTGGCATAATGCGCTAGTGTACTGTAAGCAGTGTGGTGGTGTACAGTAACTCAGTAAGTGTAATGTGTTAGTGTGCTGTAAGTAGTGTGTTGGTGTACAGTAACTCAGTAAGTGTAGTGTGTTAGTGTACTGTAAGTAGTGTGTTGGTGTACAGTAACTCAATGAGTGTAATGTGTTAGTGTACTGTAAGTAGCGTGTTGGTGTACAGTGACTCAGTAAGTGTAATGCGTTAGTGTACTGTAAGTATTGTGTTGGTGTACAGTAACTCAGTAAGTGTAATGTGTTAGTGTACTGTAAGTAGTGTGTTGGTGTACAGTAACTCAGTAAGTGTAATGCGTTAGTGTACTGTAAGTAGCGTGTCGGTGTACAGTAACTCAGTAAATGTAATGCGTTGGTGTACTGTAAGTAGCGTGTCGGTGTACAGTAACTCAGTAAGTGTAATGCGTTGGTGTGCTGTAAGTAGCGTGTCGGTGTACAGTAACTCAGTAAGTGTAATGCGTTAGTGTACTGTAAGTAGTGTGTTGGTGTACAGTAACTCAGTAAGTGTAGTGCGTTAGTGTACTGTAAGAAGCGTGTTGGTGTACAGTAACTCAGTAAGTGTAATGCGTTGGTGTACTGTAAGTAGCGTGTCGGTGTACAGTAACTCAGTAAATGTAATGCGTTGGTGTGCTGTAAGTAGCAGACATGGGAACAAGTCACTAAGTTGCAAGTAACAAGTAAGTCTCAAGTCTTAACAATCAAGTCACGAGTCAAGTCCCAAGTCAATACAAGCAAGTCTCAAGTCAAGTCCCAAGTCTTAAACTTCGAGTCCTAGTCAAGTCACCAGATGTCATTTCAATATTTTACATAACTGATGCAGCTGATTCATAGTATATTAAACTGACATAATCATAAATGTTTTTAAAGTTTGTATTTAGTATAACAAAAACAACTTGCATCATCTAAAACAGTTTAAACAACAAAGTGCTATTTTACTTAACAGGAACAAGTAGTGCAAATCGTTAATTAAATAATTTGAGGATTAAATAACCTGCAAAGTACTGTGCAGTAAACAAAGTACTTACTGTAATCTCTAATAGATATGTACTAAACGCAGTATGGAAAAATGAATGTGACATTATACCACAGTTTACAGCAACAAAAAGTCAAGGTTTATGGATTTAAAAAAATTAGGAAAGGACAAGAATATCATATGATTCCTGATATCATATGAGCTGTTTCAGTATGCTATACATTTCTGTAAACAGGCTAACAAAGTACACTACATCATTGTTTCTCAACCCTGGCCCTGGAGGCCCACTGCCCTGCACTTTTTATTGTTTTCCATTCTCCCAACACATCTGATCCAACTAATCACCTCATAGCCAGCCCATTACTGAGTTAAAATAGGTGTTGAAGCAGAAAAAAAAACTAAAATGTGCCAAGTCCAAGTCAGTAAAGGTGAAGTCTAAGTCAAGTCGCAAGTCTTTAGTAATGTTGTCGAGTCAAGTCACAAGTCATCAGTTTAGTGACTCGAGTTGGACTCGAGTCCAAGTCATGTGACTCGAGTCCACACGTCTGGTAAGTAGCGTGTCGGTGTACAGTAACTCAGTAAGTGTAATGCGTTGGTGTACTGTAAGTAGCGTGTCGGTGTACAGTAACTCAGTAAGTGTAATGCGTTAGTGTACTGTAAGTAGTGTGTTGGTGTACAGTAACTCAGTAAGTGTAATGTGTTAGTGTACTGTAAGTAGCGTGTCGGTGTACAGTAACTCAGTAAGTGTAATGCGTTGGTGTGCTGTAAGTAGTGTGTTGATGTACAGTAACTCAGTAAGTGTAATGTGTTAGTGTACTGTAAGTAGTGTGTTGGTGTACAGTAACTCAGTAAGTGTAATGCGTTAGTGTGCTGTAAGTAGCGTGTCGGTGTACAGTAACTCAGTAAGTGTAATGCGTTGGTGTGCTGTAAGTAGTGTGTTGATGTACAGTAACTCAGTAAGTGTAATGCGTTAGTGTACTGTAAGTAGTGTGTTGGTGTACAGTAACTCAGTAAGTGTAATGTGTTAGTGTACTGTAAGTAGTGTGTTGGTGTACAGTAACTCAGTAAGTGTAATGTGTTAGTGTGCTGTAAGTAGCGTGTCGGTGTACAGTAACTCAGTAAGTGTAATGCGTTGGTGTGCTGTAAGTAGTGTGTTGATGTACAGTAACTCAGTAAGTGTAATGCGTTAGTGTACTGTAAGTAGTGTGTTGGTGTACAGTAACTCAGTAAGTGTAATGCGTTGGTGTGCTGTAAGTAGTGTGTTGATGTACAGTAACTCAGTAAGTGTAATGCGTTGGTGTGCTGTAAGTAGTGTGTTGGTGTACAGTAGCTCAGTAAGTGTAATGCGTTAGTGTACTGTAAGTAGTGTGTTGGTGTACAGTAACTCAGTAAGTGTAATGTGTTAGTGTACTGTAAGTAGTGTGTTGGTGTACAGTAACTCAGTAAGTGTAATGTGTTAGTGTACTGTATGTAGTGTGGTGGTGTACAGTAACTCAGTAAGTGTAATGTGTTAGTGTACTGTAGGTAGTGTGTTGGTGTACTGTGTAATGTGTTAGTGTAGTGTAAGTAGTGTATTGGTGTACAGTGACTCAGTAAGTGTAATGTGTTAGTGTACTGTAAGTAGCGTGTCGGTGTACAGTGACTCAGTAAGTGTAATGTGTTAGTGTACTGTAAGTAGTGTGTTGGTGTACAGTAACTCAGTGTGTTGTGGTTGTACTTGGTTGTGTACTTTGTCCACCACTAGTTATCAGTATCTTCCTTTATAGCGTCTCTACTTTCAATATCTGAGTTTCTCTGACCCTGAAACTGTTTTGTATGGGCAGGGCAAGTGACGTGATTGGTTAGGCAATGGTTTAAAAAAAATTAGGACCACCCAGTTTACATGAAGAGAAGTCTTGCCAGGGATTTCACTGGACGTTCACCTTTCACGAAAGGAGTGATGCTTGATATTCCAGGCTTTGGAGGTAAGAGGGCATTGGTGGTGGTTTTTCTTTCCTCTAGAATGATTGCCAGTTGCCGCAAAACCTGGTTGTGTCTGGTTTTGCAGCCAGTAAGGATGTGCCTCCTTTTAGCGCCGAACCTGCTTAACTACCTTTCTTCTCTCAGTGGATGAAGCCTTGTGCCACATTGGTCGACTTGGGGTCAATTTCCTCCCAGTTGCTAGTCTGGGGGCGGCTGCACGTATTACTGAATTGTGGGAGTCAGTCAAAATAATAATTACTTAATTAACAAAGCAGAATTATATTATATTATATTATAATAGTGTTTTACTTTTTTGTCACAATTTCATCAGTGTGATGTAAACAAAGTCATTAAAATAGTTAATTGCAGTGAAATTTAAGGGCATAATATGTCTTTACAACAAAAACATCTACGCATAATATATCCACTTCTATCCAGTGCCCAGTGATGTCCAAAAGTCTTCTCTGCTGCATATATAATATTGATAATGAAGAAATAGTGATAAATCTAGAAAATAATTATTGTCTTACAGCACCTTACATGTACTTTTCTATCAAAACAATCCATTTCATGCCAAAACCTTTGTCCCAAAACTATCATAAAACAATGTCTCAGGCCCCAGGCACTGTACTCATACCCATTTCAAGCAATTTTGGGATGGGGACCAGACACTACAGCACTTTTATATGAAAAGAAATGAAACTGGCCAGTGTCCCAGATCCAGATTAGGCTACACGGGACTAACTAGGATTTGAATGGAATTTTAATGGAACTTCTCAAATAAACTTTTAAATAAAGTATAATAAAAATAAATCATAACAAATGAACCACTGTGGCATTAATATTTGAATTCAATATTGATGTTGATTGTGCAAATTAGTAGTACAACATTATGCTGTTGTTTTATCTCCCTCCTGTGGTGCACAGAGGAAGTTCATGGAAGGCTCTGGATGCTGCAAAGATGCTTTAATGCTGGATCCAATATTTAATAATGCTTAATTGTCATGTGTAGCATCGCTTTCACAGATGTCATTCGACCGGGTTAGCAGTCATTGTGGGAAAGGAACATCAAGCACATGGATTGTGCATCATGTTTGTGTATCATCAATGGGAAAAATAATGTACTATACATCAGAGCACATGAACAAGTTTACTTCTCTTATGTTTAGCCATTTAAAACCCAGAAAAAAGAACCACTTTTTAAGAAACTCATAAAAAACTGGAAGTACAGTGACTTTTATTCACTGCTTGTCCAACTAACTGTGACTATTCAAACCAGGCACCACAAATCATGCTCTCTATAGTTCTTAAAATACTGAAGATAGGTAGTGTATGAAGACAGGTGTACTGTGATGTGATATGACAATTCATCACAGTGACTTCAAGTATTATCATACTGCCCTCCCCTAACCTGGGGAATGCTTCTGAAAGCAGAATTTCTCAGTAAGCCAGATAACTAAGCTACAGGTGAGGACTGTCCAACAGGAACCTCTCCTGTTAAATAGGTCTGCCTTTGGACCCTTCTAGTCATTAGGTGTTTAACCCCAGAGAAGGTGTTTAGCCCAGAGGACTGCTCTACGGCAACAAAACAAAGAACTCTCTGAAGAATACTTTCCACATGAGACCCGACAGCGTTCTCATAGTCACTGAATGTTTTGCAAACTGGAGGAAAACAGACCAACTGGGAGCAGAGCACAGCGGAAAAAAAAGACTCTCACAGGGATATATCGCAGTGCTTTAATGAAACACTGGGGACTCTAAATGACTCTGTAGCACCATGACAATGCCACACATAAAAAACAACAGCTGTCCCCAAGCAACTCAACAGCACATTGATCTTCTGCTCTAAAATAGAGAAAACCACTAATACAAAAGCAGCAGTACAAATAGTATAAATAATCGGAAGCAGCAAGAGCATTTATTTCCTTTCTGAGTTTGCCAGCCTCCTGCTAAAAGGCCTCCTGAAGCTTATGGCTATAGTGGCATAAAGGTCTCCAGATCCCCTCTCAAAGTGCTTGATGCAAAATTCACAGTTCTTCGCTAGCCCTTTGGGTTTGTGGCACGGCGTGAGCGAGCGCTCTTGCCAGACGTCAGCATTTAAAGTTCTGGAAGATTTCTGCGACCTCCAGCCAGTTCCTGAAGCAGGCCAGGCCTTGGTCTCGGATCTGCTTCCGGCCTTTGTCTGTGATGACCTGTCCGTTCTCTTTCACTATCACCAGTTTGGGCACAGCAGTGATGTTGTACCTTTTCTTGAGCTCACTGAAAGACACATGGACAATAACATGGTCAGTATTGGCCCTGTAATTAAACACAGGTTTGAAAAAGTACACAGGACATGTTCAGTCAGAAAGCTCTCAAAAAGTTTAAGTACACAATAAATTCCTGACTCCGCACCAAGTCTGCCATCAATCTGTGGCATTTCTAAAAACATGTGTGGTCAAAGCCACAAGTTAGTGGACAGCGTAGGTCAGGCAGAGCCTATTTTTACACATAATCCTCCAAAGAGCGTTCACTAAACCTCTTACAAAGGAGACCCAGAAGAGTTGGCCTACTTTACAAACCACAAACCACTAGACCTACTGTAGGCTACCTCTAGTGGATGCTAACAGAGTCTATGTACGTGTGTATATATGTGTACACACACACACACACACACACACACAAATTTGTTCAAATAAATGGATAGTATACACTGATCACTGACCATAACATTACCACCACCATTTCAGTTCCACTTACCACATAGGTGCACCTTGTAGCTCTACAATTACACACTGTGGTCTATGAAACTTGTTTACCTCCAGTGTTTTGTGCTAGTCTATAATGGTAGAGCTACAAAGTGCTCCTGTATAGTAAGTAAAGCTGATAAAATGGACGAAAATGGTTTTAATGTTAAGGCTGATGAGTTCATTTTCTATGAGGTAGTTTTAGAGACACCTGGTTTCTATCTCCTACCCAGTGAACAGACTCTAGAAATGTTTCTCTATATCAGAGCATTTAAGACCAAACCGCATTGAATGGCTCTGTTTGTATGTCAACTTTTTACATATGTAGAATTGGTGAAGAATCAGTGGAGTTCCCCTTTCACTTCATTCCCTTCATCCTGTTTTAGGAGGTAACCAGGCCTAATATCTGTAATATCTAAAATACACCATTAGCTTTCCACCAGATTCAGTTATTCTGTCACAATCCCATAGTGTAGAGTTAAAAGGGGAAAGCCACCCATTTGTCAAAATTCCTTCAGAAATGCAGTGTCTAAGATTTAAACAATATTGTATTATTATATTTATCATTATTATTGTATGTTTTCTGAAACGTAGATCAATAAAGAGTTGTTAATAGGAAGCAGAGTTTGTTTACATTGTAAATATAGTCCATTTACTTCCTACCCGAAACGCTCAGTGAACCACGTGTCTTCTGAGTTTGTATATGTAATGTTGATGATAGAGGAAAAGTTCATTGGGGACTATTTCGCCTAACAACACCTTAAGTGTGTCCCTCCACCGTGTATGGATTCAAAAACGTTGTAGTCCAAAACATAACTGCCTAGTGCAAAACAACTTTGTGAGGGAGTTTTCAGCACCACTGAAATCAATTCTGACTCGCCAGGTTTCTCTAGAACCACACACTGAACACCAAACCACTCCGAATGAACATCTAATCAGGCAGACATGTTGGCAGTTCGGCTGGGTTTCCCTTTACCTTGCAGTATCTACTCACTGTTTGTACTGGTCGGTCCAGGGCAGGGCGAGCCAGTCCCCGTGCATGTCGTGGTAGTACTCCACCATATCGTCTGTGGACTTGTCAGAGGATATGAAAACTATCTCGAACTGTGCCGGAGGGTCGCTCTCATCCACCAGCTCGGTGTAAAAATCACACAGCACCGGGGTGAAGTCCCGGCAGGGTGGACACCAGCCGGCGGAAAAATACAACCCCACAACTTTGTTTCGGAGAGCTTGTTCTGGGTCGACGAAGTCGCCTTCCTTGTTCACAAGTACTCGGCCTGAAAAAACCTCCACCATACTTACCTAATGTACGCAGCAGCCTTTCTGACTCCTTCTCAGCACGTCGGTTAGACTGAGCTACTGTGTGAACTGTGTGTCAGGAACTCATTCGGCGGTGGCACCTAAAGCCCTCGACTGCTCGAGATGTGGGAGTTCGGTAAGCCTGACCTGCAGAGAACCGGGGGGAGAGACGAGACGACTGGCAACACTCTCAAAAGCCACTGTTTTGGTCCCACTGATTGGACGAGCCGAAGAGCCTGCTAAGACCCGCCCCTATGCAAATGAAGTGACGTACAATAGCACCAATCAGCACTTTCGATGAGCTCCCAGTCCCATTCATAGCCGCCGTGGTTGCCAGTTGCGGTAAAATTCAATAATAGAGACAAGTTCTAATGCGGGTGTACCGCTGAGAAAGCCAGTGAATGAAGGAATGGATGAAAGTGCACATGGTTTAAAGTTTGAGTGATAAACGGACCTCTGATTGCACAGTGTTAAAACTTTGTTGATATTCTAAAATTTGAACCATGGTTTGTCTTTTTATATCTATCTATCTATCTATCTATCTATCTATCTATCTATCTATCTATATATATATATATACAAAAAATAATAATACAATAAAATAAAAAAGACATTTGATCATTTTTAATTAATATAAAGTGATCAAATCAAATTATGATTTAATAAAAATAAAAAAAAGTATTACCTTCAAATAGTGTTTCATTTCTTACACTGGTGGTGCTGGATTATGCTGTTCTATGCTGGTGTAGCTGGCCACCCCATCATGATCATGCCAGTTGACCAGCAGTACAGCTGTAGGCTGGTTTGTTAACAATAACAACGGTTATAACTGAACTGTGCTGTGTGAAATAAGCCTATAATATAGAAAGTTCTGGAGTTCAGGCTGGTGTCTCTCTGTAAGATAAGCTTCCAAATGCAAATACAATGCAGTTACATGTAGGTTGCATGTAAAATCCTTGCTGAATGAACAGCACGGTCTAAGCTGGTCTGTGCTGGTTTGGTTGGTGTGGTGCTGATTTAGCTGGTCACTCCAGCATACCACAATATAACATATCATCCCTGTCCAAAGAAAAACAAGTATTAAAATATAATTTTGATGTAAGTCAATGGAACCACACTTTGTCCAAGCAGTTTTTGGCCATTCAGTTGGTCCAAAAATCAACAAAAATGGAAATACATGGTTTTCTTTGGACAGTGCTGATAAGCTGGTTTTGGTGGAGAGCACCAAGAGCATGCTGGTCTATGCTTGTTCATCTAGCAGGGTTAGTCTGAATGTAGCCTCATTAATTACAAAGCCTATTGCTCACAGCTAAAACATTCCCCTGAATCCAAGACCACCATAGAGGGTAAGAGATCTAATAAAACTAGCATTATGTATATCTAACTATGGTTAACTAGATTTTGTATTCATACAGCAGTTCGAATTGTGATGCTATCTGTTAGTGTTCAAGCTAGTTAATGTCTAGTTAACAGTTAGCATTCAAGTTAGCCAGCATGCTAGTTAACAAATAGTGGATAGTGTTATGGCACTGGCACAGAGGAGACCATTTTTCCAACATGACAAACACTCATTCATTTACAGCACTGGACAAGGCACGTGACTTTTAGTGCAATAGTGGGGGAACGTCACCTATTGCTGTAAAGTACTTGCTGACGGCAACTCCCGAACACAAACACAAACAAACACATGAACACAACTAACAAACAGCAACATTACAGCAACAAGAAATGTTCTGTCGTGGGGAGGGAGGCGGAGCATGTGCCATAGATTTGCATAACAACCCCTTTAAAGCTCTGGGCCACATGGGGTCCCAGCCTGCACAGGTGCTAGGTGAGATGGCCACTCCTCAGTCCTCTCGCGAGCCCACATTGTTGGCACAGCAGCTTAGGGTTCCATTCCCTGGCAGGCAGCCGAACTGGAGCACTGTAGGCATCCTATCCAACGGTGCGTCACACCAGACGCACAAGAGAGCTGTGTCCTCCTCCTCAAGTTCAAGTTCAAGTTCAAGTGGTTTTATTTGTCATTTCAACTATATACAGTGGTGTACAGTACACAGTGAAACGAAAAAACGTTCCTCCAGGACCAAGGTGCTACATCTAACAACAGACTACACAAAACAATACAACATAAAGTGCACGTGTGCAAGACAATATACTATAAATACACACGACCATTTACAAGACAAACAATAAATACAGGGGAGGGGAAACAGTGCAGTCGGCTCCTTAGTAGATGCTTCTGTACCTTTTTCCAGACGGGAGGAGGGTGAAGAGTGTGTGTGAGGGGTGTGTGTGGTCATCCACGATGCTGTTTGCTTTGCGGATGCAGCGTGTGGTGTAAATGTCCATGATGGTGGGAAGAGAGACACCGATGATCTTCTCAGCCGTCCTCACTACCCGCTGCAGTAACTTGCGATCCGATGCGGTGCAGCTCCCAAACCAGGCAGTGATGCAGCTGCTCAGGATGCTCTCGATGGTTCCTCTGTAGAAGGTGGTGAGGATGGGAGGTGGGAGATGTGCCTTCCTCAGCCTTCGCAGGAAGTAGAGACACTGCTGGGCTTTCTTGGTTATGGTGCTGGTGTTAAGGGACCAGGTGAGATCCTCTGCCAGGTGAACTCCAAGGAACTTGGTGCTGTTGACGATCTCCACAGTGGAGCCGTCGATGTGTAGTGGAGAGTGGTCACGCCTTGTCCTTCTGAAGTCAACAACCATCTCTTTGGTCTTGTCTACGTTCAGAGACAGGTTGTTGGTTCTACACCAGTCCGTTAACCGTTGCACTTCCTCTCTGTATGCCGACTCGTCATTCTTGCTGATGAGACCCACCACAGTCGTATCATCCGCAAACTTGGTGATGTGGTTCGAGCTGTGCATTGCTGCACAGTCGTGAGTCAGCAAGGTGAACAACAGAGGGCTGAGCACACAGCCCTGGGGGGCCCCAGTGCTCAGCGTGGTGGTGCTGGAGGTGTTGCGTCCGATCCGGACTGACTGAGGTCTCCCAGTCAGGAAGTCCAGGATCCAGTTAGAGAGAGAAGTGTTCAGGCCCAGTAGGTTCAGCTTTCCGATCAGGTGTTGAGGAATGATTGTGTTGAATGCTAAACTAAAGTCTATAAACAGCATTCGAACATAAGTGTCCCGATTGTCCAGGTGGGTGAGTGCCAGGTGAAGGGTGGTGGATATGGCGTCGTCTGTTGAGCGGTTGGGACGGTACGCAAACTCCTGCGACTCTTCATAGCTTCATAGCCGCACCACCCACCGCTACTAGAGACAAGTTCACTTGTCCTGGCCCTACATGTCCTTGTTAAGACTGCGCCAGTCCCCAACTGCTGAAGCCGAAGCTGAGTATGCACATATTCTGTATGGATTCGGCTTACTTACTCCCAGGCAGATCAGGACGACTGAGAGCCACTTTCTACCCTCAAGGTGGACCCTGTTTCCTGTTTGTTGAAGCACTATTGCACCTTCTGCCATTTGCCAGCACTATGACACCAGTGTGACCTTGCTGATGAGGAAGACATAGGAGAGGCCATTACTTCTGCCACAAGAGGTGCTCTATTATTTAAACAACACATTAAAACACTTCAGGGGAAATAGAGAAGGTCACCTGTAGGCCCTGAAATACCTGGTGACCACAACAGCTCACTCACCGCAGACAGTACAACTGCACTGACAGTGCAACATGCAAACACGTTAACACATCTTATCTAGCAGACAATGACATTACAACCCAAACAACAACAACAAATGTTCTTATCTGGAGGAGGAGGCGGAGCCCGCAGTGCCACTTTTGCATATCACACCTCCAGTGCTATTTGGAGAGCATGGCTGAAAGAGTTTAAGAAATGGGAAACATTTATTTCCTCTCGTTTTTTTAAAATAAAGGAGTCTAATGTAGAATGTAAACACTGGTACAGATGCAGATGGTACAGTTCAGTCCTTAGTTCAGCAGTCTGCATGGAAAGGTACCTAGGCTACCAAAACAGTGTTTTGAATGAATGCTGTTAATGGTTTATACATCATACAGCATTTTACGCCTTTGGAACAATTTAAGAGAGTCAGTTTCTGGCTTTGTGCTTGACCAAACCACCATTCCAGATAATAATATTATATTTTAGATCTGTTTATTAGAATATGACTAATGACGCCTCCAAAGCCCTGTTTTTTGAACCATGCTCGCTGTTTATTTCACCCCAGACACTGCTCGCCCGTCTTCTGTAGGTCACTTCAGGTCATCTTATTGTGGTTAAGTAAGTGGGTTTGGCCCTCTGCCAGTCTGTAGCTGTGTTGTCCTGTGTGTTTGCTGCTGGACCTTGTTCTTATGAACCAGATGCTTACTGTATCTGCCAGTAAAGCTAGAACCCAACCTTCTGTTCCACACTAAGAAGCTGCTGTACATGTGGAGATGCTGACTTAAGAAGAGTGGTGTCTTATTTATTTCCAGTGCTGTATATATATATATATATATATATATATAATGTTTAGAGCAATTAAACCCAACATATTCACGTTAAATGGTACCACAACAGAGAATTGCAGCTCAGTAATGTTTTGGCTGATGCTAGAGGGCGCTCCTGAGTGGAGTTGATGATACGGTTTATACATCCTTCTATATTTCAAACCTAATGAAACATCCCGCATTAATCGTTAGCTATTAAGCTATGTTCATTCCCATTCACTGAGCATCCATTCACGGGCATCCTCTATCGTTCCACGGTTTTGTTTTGATATGACAGGAAACATACACCCATCAGCCATAACACTAAAACACTCACTCTCCACTTTATCTACCCCACCTACTATATGGGAGCACTTCTTAGCTCTTTAATTACAGACTGTAGTTCATCTGTTTCTCTGTAGATTGCGTTAGCCCCCTTTTACCCTGTTCCTTAATGGTCGGGACCCCCACAGGACCACTGCTGGTGTGAGGGGTCTTAGACACAGCTGCTTGGAGTGTTTAAACACTGTGTCCACTCATTGTCCACTCTATTAGACACTCCTACCTTTCTGGTCCACCTTGCAGATGTACAGTCAGAGACGATAGCTCATCTGCTGCTGCACAGTGCAGTGCTGGTCATCCTCTAGTCCTTCATAAGTGGCCAGAACATGCTCCTCATAGGCTGAATAGTTTTGGTTGGTGGAATATTCTCAGTCCAGCAGTGACACTGAGGTGTTCAGCAGCACAGTGTGTGATCCACTCACACCACCACCACGTCAGTGTCACTGCAGTGTTGAGAATGATCCACTACCCACATCATACCTGCTCTGTGGTGGTCCTGAGATACAAGATCAGGATCAATCGGAGCAAAAGGCTTTGTTTGGGGTCGTCTAACCAGCACCAGCAGAGAAAGGGGTATTACGGTTTGAGCTAAAATGCATCTGTTTATTTACTGAACATTTAACTGAGCTGGATTATGCTCAATAGTATAAGTGAGACACTGTAGAAAAGCATTTGAGCGAATTTTGAAGATGAGTATGACTGATAACATACTGTTGCCAGGTTAGTACATGTATGTCTCTTGCTCTCTACATCCACAGATTGATGACCACAGGAAAGAGTCCAACTTTGGAGAGGGCCATAAGACATAGGGTGTCTTTTGGGACAGGCCTGGAGTATTTCTGGTTTCAAAAAGAGTGACAGAGAGACACAGTCAATCAGAACAGAGCTTGTTTGCATATATCAGTCTTAAAAGCACAGATGAAAGAGAGGTTAGCAAATATCCTAAGTGGACCACTAAGAACATACAAGGAAATCACAGAAACATGTAGGATAGGGCCTGTATGTTTGCCCATGTGCCTCGTCTCCATTGATTTTGTATGGTGAAAGGCGCACTCTACTGGAGGAATGGGGTGACTGCAGTTGGTGAGCACCATCAACATGTTTTCTGCTTAACTCATTATTAATAAACTGAAATGAGAATTGAGTAAATATAGAGTAAGCCTAGTAATTATTGCTCATCTCATTTCCAATATTAATCATAGCTGGCAATGCTACTAAAGTTATTTGCTGCTATATGTTATATTCCCATATGCCATATGTCAAAACCCTTCAGCCCTTTTCACAATGAATCTATGTTCTCTCACTACCCAGCATGCATTAGCAAAACACATCAGCTTTGTTTCCTATTGTTAATTTGATGATGAGAGTAAGTTTGAACTCTAGAAACTTAAAATTAAGTTGCACTCAGAAGGAAACAACCAATGGGAACACTCAGCTGCACAAGACGTAAGCAAAGACGGGCCTTACTGTACCTAAGACCCAACAGCCATGATTCAGACATTCAGCGAGCAGTGATGTCCTCCATGAGTCATCCTGTTAGTGCTAGCACCATTGGCAGGCGACTGCACATCGCAGATTTACATGCACGCAGACCCTTACATCTGCCCTTAACACCACGTCAACGACACCAAAGGCTGTAATGGTGTCTGGCCAGATTGTCATGGAGTGACTCAGAATGGCAGTGGGTCGTCTTCAGTGACAAGTCCTGCTTTTGTCTTGATGGAGATGACCAAACGATTCTGTGTGGAGGCACCGAGGTCAGCACCAAGATCAACGGTAGGTTGTCACACGTCCGCAAGGCCTGGTGTCACTCCACCTCCAACCCTACCACAAAATCTGCAGGATGGGGTATTGTAGGGCACCATTAGGAACCACTACAGCTCCATGCAGAGATGTCTGGCATGCTATGTTAGTAAATACGGCGCCCCAACACCATTCTGAGAAACTCTACTTATGTATGTGTAGCTCTATAAATATTGCCCATATCATGTAACCTTCATAATCCTTCCCATTGCAATCCCACACTTCGTTCTGGGTACAACTATTTACTGATGATGAGTGTAATATGAGTTTTTAAATACAGGAAAAAAACAAAAAAACAAACAAACAAAAAAAATTGTGCTATGTCTAAAATATCACACTGTGTACCGTATGCTGTATACTGCATCCTACTCTCTATACAGAACCATGAACATTAACAAAAGCATTGGCCTTAATAAAACGACTCTCGGCATGGGGAAATTCTCACTACGCAAAAAACATTTCGCATAAATATAGAAACCATGGTTTGAAACAGAACCATTCCCTGTACTACAGAACCCATGAAGACCCATCTTCAAGAGTGTAACCTTCATCAGTATTGTAACGACAAGTCTCTAGTATGCAACACATACTGTATGCTGTACTACAGCGAAGAGTCGAGAGCAGACCATCAACATCAGGGAAGAGTCAATCACAACATCTCGAGACCCACCCCATTTTCCATCGCCCTCCCAATCACTGCTTAGCAACCCCTGCTAGCTGCTTTCCAGAGTGCAAGTTTGTATTGTGGCGTATGTGTTCAAGAAAGCTCATGCACATACCAAACAGTGAAAAAGTAGGAAAGGCCAACTCCAGCTATAGGTATCCTCTGTATGGTGGGGACTCCGCCACACCCAGACACAAAAACACACAAGAAACCCATACACACATCGTGAACTACCCAACAACCAAATTACCATTAACAATCCCTTTCTCCTGACCACAGCAGGTGGGGTGGCAGCACACACAGTATTGTGGTGAAGTGATGGGCCTGAGTGGCTTTAAAAATACACCCTATACAATTGACAGAGAGCAGGGTGTCGTTTCTACCCAACACAATTCTATTTAAAAAAAAATATTGGACTGGTCTGTGCGGTAAACCTGGTTTCTTCCATTTCAGGTCATTTCATCTTCATTACACGCAGAGTAACAAGCAGCCTGGCTCCATACTGGAGCCTGAAAAGCTGTGCTGGGTGGATTGGTTGGCGGAGACCTACTATACTATCCCAAGTTCCTGCTCTAAAAACTTCACATACGCAGAACACAGGTTAACTGTATTAAACACAAAGTATAGACGTCCGGCAGCATTTGGAGAAATGTCTGTAGTTTATACTGATGTACAGTGGTTCCCTCCATGAGGCACGCTAACCTTCAGCAGCTGGCTACTGTCGGTTTAGTTAAAAAGGTATGTGTGTATGTGTTTATATTACTGAGGGCCAGTTGTTTTGTGTTGTGGGGATGGTCACCGGAGGCTGGCCCTAGGCTATTGGTGACATTTCTTTAGATTAGAGCACTGTGTTAATAAAGAGCATTTCCCTGTTCCAATGGCTTTATCAGCCGGTATGCCAAAGTGTTACACTGGTGTCAAAAGTGGGATGGAGCCACTGAGGGGTCTGGAGAGGAATGGAGCTACCACAGAGCCAACACAGTGGACACAAAAACCGAGAACTGTGTGGAAGAAGCGGTGGGCTATTCTTTTGACGATGACTGTAAATATACTCTGCGAGGTTCCGAGGAAGCCATCAGAACCTCTTCAGACGCCCGGTTCCCATCACCACCACCACTGTGAGCTTCTTTGAAGTCTGAAACAAGTGACTCAACATAATCACGTCCAATATTAGGGATCAAATAAACCCGGCGGAGGGCAGAGCAGATACAATGCACTTGTTTCACATGAAGTTTTATTTTTTTTAATCTTATAAGGATAGACTTACATAATAATTATAAAAATTACTTACAGAATTAAGTAACAGGTTTTAAAATGTGTTTATACTTCTAAATGCAAATTAAATGAACTATCTACAATGTTTAGAAAAAAAAATGCGGTCCAATAGAAGCCATTTACCTATACGTGAAGGAGAACATGAAATTCTGAACTATACATGTATCTGCGACAATCATCAAATTGCACTGATTTTTTTTGTTTTCTTTTTCTTTTTTTACAAAGTAATCAAAGAGCAACAGCATCTCAAAGGGATCATATTCGCCACCATTCTCTTCACGCAGGGTAAAGTTGTGCACTGGACGTGAATTTTCTCCAATTCGATATGTACAAGGCTGAAACAGATATGTGTGGTCATTAGTCCATACACACACAGACACACACACACGCAATGACAGGCATACACTCACATACTTCACATGTTTTTTTTTTCCCTTGTTAATGTATTAACAATTTTATCCCTATCCTATAAGGTCTTTTCCTCCCAGTTACCGTCAGAATTCTGAGACTCTTAATGCATACAAACGTATAAACATTGAAAGATATGATCCCTCAAATGCTGTGTAACACTGGTACCTTGCCCTTCAAGTTGGCACTCCACATAGAACACCAGTGCATTTGATCCGATAGAGCATAGTAGAAAATAAAATACCTTTTTTTCAGTTTTTCTAGAAATGGGAAAAAATAACAAAACAAAAATTTTAAAATAATAATAATTATAATAATAACCAATAACAGGAAATTCACAATTAGCAACACAATAAACTTTCATTTAGGGAACAAATAACTGAAATAAAAAGACAGGTACACATGCATCACACTAACATACAGTTACAACTCTACTCATATCATGCAAAAAGAATGGCCTAGCGTTCGTGTGTGTGTGTGTGTTTTTTTTTTTCTTCTTCTTCTTTGTTTCAATTTCCCACGTCGACCTGACATCAAACACGGTACAATACTACAGTAGGTAAATGTAAATAAAAGGCCAATCCGTCGAACATGTCTTTTCTGAATGTCCGTTTGCATAATGACAAGTCCATATGCCACTGATAAGACAGAATCCTAAAAAAAATAATAATAAAAAAAATAAATCCCAAATAACAAAAAAAAAATTAAAACGGACTTTTAGTTGAGTACACGTAGCTGCAACAGATACTGGGGGTGCATACATTTTTGTTACAGGGCCCACAGTCTCTCCTAAAACTAACAGAACACGACTAGTCCCTAGCTGAAACCAAAGGCGATGTTCCCCCAGCCCCCGACTGTATAAGAATCACAACGGCTCAAGCGACAACGTTCCTTTTGCTTTTTTTTCCCCTCACTTTTTTTTGGTAAGCTAAGCAGGCTTAAGGTCTTAGGGTCAATACTGGAAGAATAGAACATAAAGGAAATACAAAGCCACATGAGTTCCACTGTCTGTGGTGCTGCAATGACACTGTACTTTTTCCCCGTCGTGCATATCAAAAGCAAGATACAACAGCTTGGTGCGACTTTTGCAGTCGTGCTGCAAAAATAAGAAAAGAAAAAAGAAAAAGAATCCGAACTTCTACTCACAGGCTAACGCGGCTAAAAAAGAAAAGGAGGAGTGAGCTGTAGTGGGCCAAACACTCATGAAGGAGGAGCATGAGGTAATGAAAAACACATGTAGCTACGAGCATGGATGTGTTCCTTTAAACATTGTAACATTCCTGAGAGGGGGCCCTCAGGTCAGCCTGTACGTTGAAATTGGTTGGGAACATGCAAAACATGAAAATAGCTGGCAACTGAACAGCGAGGCACACACGTTTAGACACAAAGTGAAAACAAAACCGTGATGATGTCAAGGCGCCAGACACATCACTAAATCTCCTACACTTGGGTATTGTTTAGTCCATGTAATTTGTCTAGAGTCTTTGTGTCTTGTCTGTGTCGAGTCTTGTAATGTGTATGATTATGTATGAACTGCTGTCCCGTGCTCTTTTAGGTAACCCCCATGAAATGTTATGCTCCGTATAGTGGGAGGGGCTTATGGGGTATAAAAGAGGCATGGGGGGAAAATCGCGGCAAGTCGGGCTAAAGTGCAGCTAGTTGCACCCGCTGTATGAGGTACCTTTTATAGGTCGACAGGGACCTACTAGTCATCTTGTTTTATGTTAAACACGTGTGACGCCAAATAAATTCTGAAAATAGACTGGCCCGTCTCCGAAATCCTTGTGGCTGCCTCATAACATCAACCACTCGCGACCTCACCACCACAAAAACACACACACAAAAAAACAACAATGAATCTCAACAGGCTAACTGTGTAAGAACGCATTACTCATCAAATGTGATTTGAGGGGGCTGTATAGATCGCAGTGCACATCCTTAACATGATTCCTAAATGTGTTTGAATTATTATTGCATCAATTTTGATTGTTTTGTTACTGGTCTTTGTCACAATAGCTCGTTTCATGAAACAGACAGCTAAGTTTTTCAACCAAACTTAAAATGAGCTTTAAGAGACATGGGAATCTAACCTTGCAAACCGGTTCTGTCGTATGTCAGAGGAGAGAAATTTGGGAAAACCATCCATGTATATTACATGACCAAAAGTAAATACAAGTTGCAAATACACTTAAAACACCATCAGTACAGAAGCTATAGCTGAGCGATAGCAGAATTTCACGAGACGCATATAATGATTGAACAAGTGAAGCTTAAATTGCTCGTTTGTAAATAGTTTTTAAATAAGTGTCTGACTTTGATAAAAACCACATATTCCAGAAAAAAAAAAAGACAATCAAGTGCTCCAATCTTCCAAAGAGGTCAAAGGACATTAGTGCTTAATATAATTAATTAACTGATAACCTGCATTAGCATTTTATCATGTGGTAAGTACAAGAAATTTGTAAAAAAACAACAACAAAAAAACAAACAAACAAACACAAGAACAACACCAAAGAGAGAGAAGAAGAAGAAGCTGGTGTGCACACTACAAATATACACATCATCTAACAAACAGATGACGAGTTAGATTTGTAGTAAGAGTGAAAAGATGTTAAGGGACAAACTGAGCAAGTCAGCCACACTGCCGGGAGCTGCATGACTTCAGCAAAGCGAAAAAACAGAAAAAAAGAAAAAGAAAAGAAAGGACTTTGGATGACACGTAAAGGCTGAACTCCGCATGGAGCTGTAACAGTCACACTTCTATACTGTCAGTCATGAAACCGCTCGGTTCATCCCAACTCATAACAGACAACACATTAACTCTTGAAGGCAGACAACCGATTCTAGGACCTGTTTTGTTTTTCTTTTGTTTGTTTTTTTTTTCTTTCCCCCTTTTGCTAGTGGAAATGATGCACGCTCATTTTCTTCACTGGTTATCAACAGGAATGAACAATACTAAAAGACAACCATTTGAATAGTAAGCTACTTTTGTTGAGGGAATATCATGTCAAACACAGCTATCCCTTCATCTGAAAAACAATAAAAAGACACTTAACTAGTGGCAATCCAAGGCTCCAGTGAAATATCCATCGTCACGTCTCCACAAGATGGTGCAAAGAAACGTTCCACGAGAAATTTTGGCAGAGTTTGTGGATCACATCCGAAGTCAATCTCCTCCTTCGCTACCTCGACTTTCTTCCTGCAAGTGCGCTGTTTGCCCGGTCTATGACGTTTTCACCAAGTCGTACACGTAAATGTGAAAGTCGTCATCGAACTTGATGAAATAAACGGAGGGCTTGGCCTCTACCTGGTGGATGACCATGCCAGTCCGTTTCGAGCCATCCTCTTTGGCGTACTCCACCTGCTTTCCAACAAGGCTGTCCACTACCTCTCCTGGCTCCCGCTCCGCTGGAGGCGAGTCATCTGTAACAAGCGAGAAGAAACATTAGACACTATACACTATACGGCTGAAACAAATAGTGTCCAAACTGTTTGAATATTCAAGACACACGCAGAGCCACAGTGTTCCACAGCGTTCTACAGTATTCTCAGTGAGCGTTTACAGTTTATAGAAAGGAAAACGCCCTTCTGATGAGGCATCTTGAAGGCGGGACAAACTTTTGAGATACTACACAGAAAATGGATTAGTCAAAGGACATAAATGACTCATCAGATTAGGAGGATGACTAAACACTATTGGCTATTAAGCTTTCCTCCCAGTTTAGCTCCTTTTCTCCTTATAAAAGGATAAAAAGACAATCCAAATTTTATAATTTTTTGGGAAACAGCAGAGGTTTTCAAAGCCAGCATTTTCTACATCATCATGTGTTAGATTCAGTTCACACCAAACAGAACCGTTTGTGTCTCTGGTGGTGAGGAAAAAAGACCCCCTTTATTGTGGAGATCTACACAAGGTAAGTAGCCTGAATGAGCCGAAAAATCAGGCTATTTGTGTCTTATTGAGCCAAACGCTACAAACCATTTACCAGGTTTTAGTCAGATTTTATCAGCGAGTTGAAATATGTTTTTGAAACAGTAATTTGATCTTCAATTTCAAGTATTCTAGTCTCTCTGCAGTCATAAAGATAGTAGTCTGATCTCGTATGGCTGGAAATAAAAGCCCGGGAGTGTTGCAAAATGAATGAAGAAAGACTGCTGAATAAAGAGACTTTTCTATAAGGACTCTGATGAAACTGGAACTTCAAGCTGGAATGGTACTTTAAGCTACTCAATTTCCTCATTATCATGCAAAAAGTCATGCCCAAACAACCTTCGGAAACTGCGCATGCACAGAACACATCTTGAGATGAGAGACTAATCAGTGCATTACAAATGGCAAAACCAAACAGAAGGCTTGACAGATGTACCTCTTCATTCACTAAACAATCTTAAAACTTACTTGAATCCGGCATGATCCTTAGGTCTCCGTCTTTGTAGTCATCAAGAAGCTGATACATGTAGAGGACGGGGTCTTTTTCATAAGTGATATAAAACCATGTGTTCATGATCGGGGCTCTGGCCAGCACCATGCCCCGCCACTCGTCTTTCGAGCCATCTTCGGTCTCGAACATATGCTCAACGGCCTTGCCTATCATGGTGTCGGCCAGGTGGGCATCGCTGATGCGTGTAGATGCTGATTACCAAAAACAATGAGGGTGTTGTGTGAGAACGGCAGAATCTGTGTATTCATTGTTACAGTTTAAAACAAGGCAGCAAATTAGGCCTACCTAGGCGGTCCGGCAAAACTTCCAGCCCCTGCACTCGCTCATCCTTATGCAGTTCCAAACCATAAACGCAGTCAAAGCCATCATACTTTATCAGGTACAACGATGGGTTTACTGGCACTTGGTCTAACACTGTGCCCTTCCACTGAGAGGCCGCTCCACTGCCCTCCTTCCAGATGTGCTGAATGCGGCAGCCTACTATGTTCCGCCTGGGCTGGGACACCTTGGTAGGTCCAACGGTGCTCTTGTGTTTCCTGCAAGAATGCAGAGCAAACGTATGAATGATATTTAGACTATGAAACCAAGAGCCTAAAATCCACTGTGACCTTGAGAGATTTTACTGACTGCTATAAGAACTGAAAAATTCTGAGTAACCACAGAAGTCAACAATCTGCCCAAATATTATGGTCAAATATCTAAATCCTACACAATCCCACTAAGCTCTTATAACGTTTAACAATTACACTAAAGACGTGACTTGATTTAAACTATGCTTCTTGGCAAACAGTACTTCCTAATCTGATTTACAGCACTTAGGTTTGGAAACTTACTTGTGCGAATTCTTTTTCTTCATCATATTTGCAGAGACACCAGCGTGTCCTTAAACAAACAAAACAAAACACCACACAAATATTATCTCTCTCACTTAAAGAGCGTCACATATTCTAACAAAAGCGAAGTGCTCCAACCAATTTTACCAGCATCAGCTCTGGATCTCTGGCCCGCGTTCTTCCCGAATGGGGTCTTCATTCATCTGGATGTAGGGGAGCAGCTTTGCTGCCGGACTAGGGTGAAAATATTGATTGTACCCTTTCTGATGAAAGAAAGAGTATGGGGGGTTCAAATGAAAGGGGAAAAGATTACAATGGGAGTAAGTGCTGGCATACAATCCAGTAGTGCAACACAAGCAGGCAGGAATGTGGGATTCTTGGTTGAAAGCCGACAGCTGGGTTATCAGCAGCCCACACAGGGCTCTGCCAGCGGATGGCTGTCCAGTCTTTTACTTTTGAGGAAGGGCTTCAATAACCTGAAGAAAACAAGAAGGAGATGCATTAGTTTGAACAACGAAGGAGTCCAGGAAGACAAATGAGATTAACTGCCAGCTTTAACATCTCCAAGGGTAATGAGTTATTAGGAAGTATATGCATGAACACCCACTAAGTCAAACTGGGCTACATACGAGCTACAGAGAATCCATCTAAACATCTTCATGCATAATGATTAACAGATGTCCGCAGTAAAGCACCAAACTCACTTTGACTGATTGATTACTTTTAATTAGACTGAACTGAAAGCCAAAATGGATCTCTCAAATTGATTAGAGAGCTTTGCTTATCTCCCGTTACGGCTGCACATTTGGAGTTTCTTAGAAAATGGATCAAATAGGCATTGACATAAGATATATATTATTTAGTCAGCTAAGACGAAGCTGTTGCATAACACATCAGGATCGTTCTACAAGCAAAGGCAGCTGACGGCTACTGCGGCGTTAACCTTTAGCAGCGCTGCAAGCTACACAAAACAGCCAGCCATACCAAAACGGTGGTCACAATATGCGTTGTTTAGTAATCAAATCTGAATCAGTCGGATTTTAACTATAAGGAAAAACAGAATATCAGCAACAGCTGCAGAACATTATGCATTATGAGTTAACTTGACCAGACAGTCTTTCTCGGAACCATTAAAATATATTTCAAGTGAACTGTAGCTCAAGCTGACTGAGGCAGGCCTTAGACTCTGTAAGAAAAACATCTCACGACTGGGGGGGAATAGCATTATTACAGACAGCATTTTCTGCATCAGCAAAAAAGAAATGTCAGAGAAAGAAAAACTACATTAAGCGTCTAAAGAGAACATATTCACTATGCCAAGCTGCTCAAGCCAAATTAACACGTGTGATGGATGAAACTGAAAATTAACATTATAATCATCATCAAGACTCTAGTCTCAATTCCAGCTTTCTTTAGATCTTGGACCCAGAGCTTTTCACTTTGTAGCTCGATTGGTACCAATGACCACAGCTGGGCAGTAAATTCACAATAAGGTTCCAAATGGACATCACCTGCTGCCAAAATGGATATCAAAGCTTCATCAACACAGATTGAATTCAATTCTATAGATCCTGCAGAGTTCAGTGTTATGTTCTCACATCATTTTCACATCAACCCAACTTTGATTTAATGGTACATCAACAGCATGTGGTCACCACTGTGAGAAGACTGAACCCGCATTATGTCAAGTAACCTCACCAAAAATGGAGAGTTTCCTTATTCGTAATGTCACTGGGTACAAGTAATACCAGAAATCAAGACTGCAAGGAAGCTTGACGCTTCTTAGAACTGCTGTTAAAAGGGAACTCCACTGATTTTACTCCCAATAAATAACGTGATAAGATGTAAACAAAGTCATGCAGAGTGCTTTGAAGCAAAGGCTCCTTTGTAGAACTTTATTTACAGTGGTGGTGATAGGAACCAGAAGACTAAAGCATCTAATGCCTCTAAAAGCTCCCTCATCTAAAGTCATAGCATGACTTACCATTAGTTAGGAATATACACCATGAATCCTGAGACATTGTTTTATCATGCTCATGACAGAGATTTACAGACAGGCTGATGTAAAGCAAAGTAGTCCCCAGTGAAAATATACTCCTAAGATTTATTTTTAGATTTTAGCATTATCACTTGGTATATGTGGTTTCAGTGGTTGTTTTGGTTGCATGTGCATTGCAGACAACACAACCTCTGGTTCCTATCATCACCACTGTGTCTCTACAATGCACCACTTCATAGCAAACAACTCAGAATCTGAATCTCCTTTAAAATTCAGACTGAACAAAAGCACTTTGCATGCTGTTACACTGACGACGGTCATGGCTAATTGATCAGTAAGAATAGGTTCATGCATTATTCCCTTAGATAACGTCTATAGAGAACTGTAGGACAACCAGAGCGCTCAGGCACAACCAGTTTCTTAAAGTTGTAACTGATTGAGATCATAAAGACAATGAATGTGATTCCTTTTGCTGAAGGCCTTTTGATGACCCGACGGCATTCGACGGGACTATAGAAGACCCCTCATGCAAAACCATTAAAGGCTGAGAAGAATTTCTTTTAACAACAAACTAGACTCCTTGACGTAACAGCTAACCAGTAGCCTGTAGCCTATTGTAACAACTTGATGAGGGACAAATGATCCATGACCATTTTTCCACATTTTGGAATATTCTAAGATTCCTAATCTCTAAGATGCTGTTCCAGAAAAAACTGTAAGGAGTCAGAATTGTTCACAGTGGTGGTCAATGGAAACCAGATGTCCAAAGAGTTGAATGCCTCAAAGCTACACTGCATAACGTTATTACACAAATAGGTAATAAATAAGCTGCCTGATGCCCTAGATATAGTTTTTAAATAACTCTGAGATAAGGCCTACAATGTAATTTTTTAATTTATTCATGGCAGATTTACAGTGAGGCAAAATGTTCACCAAAGAAATTATTTAAAAAAAAAAAAGATTTACTACCATTTAGCCAAAATTAACATTACAGAAGGTCACACATTCACGGCCTCTGGATTCAGTCATCCATGTGGAAGGCAGTCTTAAACAATCTGGGTATGAATCCATCCTTGCTGATCACATACACCCATACATGCTGAAATGTCCAACACTGGTTGGAAGAGCATGACCAGGACTTCCAAGTACTACACTGGCCCCCTAATTCGCAGCTGAGCATCTGCAGGACCACCTCAATTATTGTGTTTGCTCTGTGGATCCTCACCCACACTTTCTACAGCAGTTGCAGTCAGCAGGGCTCCAGATACCTGTGACAACCTACCAGGACCTTACTGAGTCACTCCCAGCCCATCTAGCTGCTGCCCATGCTGCACCCAGAGGTTACTCTGGATATTAGATATTATTATTGTTAGATAACTATATTATTAGACATATTATAAAAATATGACTTGAGTCTGCATCAAATCTCATCACACGCGTATGTCATTTTAGATGGTAGACAAAATGGCTAAATTTGCAAGCCCTGGTTCTCATCACCACAACCAGGAAGAAATCAGAATCGGTTCTGTTACAATCTACCATTTCACATCAAATCACACTGGCCACCTTTGTACAAAGATCATTCTTCAACGGTAGTGCAAGAGTTTTGACCACCTTAACCTGAAGACGTCCCCCTCTAAATGACTGTTTACATTTCAACAACGGAATCATGCAGAAAATTGAAACAACCAGTGGAATTCCCCTTTAGGTTGTTTCACGTTAGCCCCCGCCTCATTGAGCCAGCTGTGACCTCGTGAGAATGCACATCTGGGGACAGGTTTTACTGCAAACAAGTAATATTCCTCTAGGCTGTGCACTTTTAACATTCTGAGAACAATCAATGACACAAGCAAAACAAGTTACCAAGTAAAGCACTGTTGCTAGCTAACAGACCACCTCTTCCCCTTGCAAGACCAAATATATTTATTTAACAGCAAGTTTTGAGTTCTATAAACACACAATACACACACTTTTCAGACAAGCTAACATGCCTTATAGCAAAGGGCTAAAAAAGGTTTGGACAGTTGGATAATGTTGTTGAGCACATTAATCTCCCTACCTTAAGATTTGAAGTTTGATTGGTTTAGAACCTCTCACTCTTCGTCTGTTTCCAACCTTTAAGGTCTACAATCCCACTCTCGTTTACCCTAGTATTTCTCAAGGTAGTATCCAGATGTTTTCATTACAAAACTACATTGAACCAGACTCTTTAGGAGTGGGGCTTTTGGACAAGTTTCTAATTTCAAGATTTATTCCACAGCTGGTCAGTAAACCTGTACTGAACAGTTTACTATAGGCTACCCCTTCTATCATAGATATGTGAAATGCTGTGGGCTAATGCATATTGCTTTGTACTCATGTATATTATATAATATAATAATATAATATATATAATACGCAAATAATTCTGCATTTTTTAAACATCTGGTTAGATGCTAACTTCATTTCATACTTCAATACTGCAATACTTCACACTACATAATGTGTCACGAGATTTATATAGTTTTAGACATCTATCCAGTTGGAACCAAAGTAAGAAAATAATGATACACTTTAGTATCACAATTTTATGATTTTGATTCTAAAACACATAGAACTGATTTTTACTTAATAGTATAAATGAAAGACATCGGGTTCCCTATCCGCTAGACAGCACTGTAATCAACTTCAGCCAGCAGACTACCCCACTCCAATGTTAAACAAGTAGCATACTTAGGGCACAATGCTAACATTAGCATTAGCAAAGTCATACATAGGTTAGTGTGTATTGATCTTTTTTTCTAAATCTTTTATTTATTTTTAAACGGTATTGCAACATACCGAATAGTAACATGTGTATCATGAAATGTGTTGAATCACATGCTTCTTGTCAAGACATAGCCTTCCCTGGAACAGAGAACCAAAATAACAGCAGTGCTATATTCAAACTATCAAAAGCTATACAATGGTGCATTGCACTTCATTCAGTTGTACAGGACTAATCCTGCTCTCTTAATAAAACACACAGTTGGTCAGGGTGTTTACAAGTACTGATAAGACGCATGTTATGTTCAGAAAGGCAAACTGTATTGTATTGTGACATCATTAACCAAGACAATGCTGTATGTACTCATAATGCCAATATATTTAATGTACATATCAACGATATATGTAGTCATGTCATGCAGTCCTAAAGCCGATATCTTCCATGTAAGTATGTACTGATGCCGACACAAACATTTCCCAAACAACGTGGGAACCGGGAACTGGAAACAGGCTCCAGCTGGACAAGCACTACAGAGCAATACAGCATGTATTCCAACTGCAGGGTTACAAATTCAGCAAAATGAATAACCTCCAGATATTTCAGCAAAACATCCCAGCATCACTGAAACACTCTCCCGGGCTAGTCTAAACACCTCTTCATCCACTGCTTTCAAATACTGGCCTAATCTAAACGTCTGTTCAGCGACCCTAGCTTTTGGTCAGTCGCTCTGAAATCGGGTTTACATTCCTGCACGGGTCAGATAAAACCAGCTGTTCTGTGCTGGGTGAAAGTGGCACCTTGTGTAGGGCCCACTCGCTTCAGTTAATTGGCCAATTAATCCTGTAGAGGTGCCCTTACAAAACGCTCATCGAGCAAGACAAATGAAACGACCGCCCGCCCTCCAAACAAACCACGGTTTCCGTCACGAATGATTCATCTCGTTGTCTGCAATCGTGTTTCGGGGTGCAATTTGACCTGAGGCTTTCTTTACGGGCTGATGTTTCAGCTGTGCGCCGACGGAGGGGAGGAGAGCCGCTCGCCTTACAGTTCAAACTGGCGAGGACGTTTCAACAATGCAGTGAGATCAGTCCAGCCTGATCGCGTTTCACCGTGTCGCCTGCCAAAGGCGAAGGTGGCTAATAGGAGGGAGACAGCGGGAATACACACAAGTTGACAAGTTGCTTCACCGTTTCGTTAAAAGCTGTCTGCAGGCCTAAAGCTTTCACCTGGCAGGTTACGAGACAATCTAGGTGTTCGCTAACGAAGGAAGAGGGACTCGAGGATGGAAACGTTCTAGAAAGCCAAGGAACGATTCTGTTTCCCAGAGCTAGCCGTGTTAGCTAGCTTGTTCCCCCAAAACCAAACACCTAGCAAATAATAACTTCACCATAGTGGCCGACAATGAGCCCAAGACGAATAGCTTTCAATGAAAAAAGGCCACACTCAAAGTGACATTAATACTACTAGAAACCAAAAAGCCTTGTTTTGGCATTTTCGGCTAGCCAGCTAATGCAAGCTAGCTAACAGTCTGTGAACATTCGCAGGTAGCTAGCTAGCTGGCTAACGATGCACCAACGGTTACCACAGCCAACCTTAGCCACAACAGAGGTTGTTATCATTCCAAAGGGACGTCAAGAAAAACCCGCACATTTGAAAGAACTAAATGCCGCAGACGGCAACCAGCATATAAACCTTGAAGCAGAGACATTAGCCCGCTAACCACCAGCAGCAGCAGCGTCGTCAGCCATGTTGCCTCACTATTATTTACAATCCCCGCAGCAGAGCCAGAGCAGCGGAGCGGCCGCAGCCGAACAAAGGAGGGACTGTAATGCACCCTCCGCCAGACGAGAAACCCGTTTCAAACGAAAGCAGGAAAACACACATGCCTGCATCCAAGCTCCGCAAACCTTACTGTAAACGCTTCCCCACAAATCCCTCTATTCTCGCCCGCGCAATCTTGCATTCACAGTTCCCACGCAGCGCTAAACATCTGCATGTCGCTCGTTATTTGTCAGCTTACCCTCTTTTTTACTGGGAATTTTTTTTAGCATGCTATGGGGGAAAATTATTCCTCTCCTGCGCTCTCTGTCTCTCCCCCCCGGTTCTCCGTTTGATGAGCAGAAGGCGGCCCTGCCTTCCCCTCCCCTCTTGCTCGGCGAAATAGTGCTCCGCCGTTGGCCGCGTCCTGGCGCAACGGGCCCAGCCTTCCTGCGAAATAGTGAGGCGGTGTACATTTTTTCCATCAGCTCCAAACTTCAGGGCAAAAATTGTGTGTGTGTGTGTTTTTGCGCAGACACTGCGACAGGGATTTTTTTTGGCGGGGTAGTTGTCGTCCTCTGTGCCCCTCTTAAAACAGACATATCATGTTTCTCTTGCATTCATTAATATTAATTCACAGGGTAGAGCTTTACTGTATGTGGTTCTCAGTATAGAGATTATTCTCTTATCACTCTTTTCACTGTCTATTCATAGTCATGTGGATAGAATGCTGTTCTCACTATGATAATCCTACAGATGACTAAATATTATATAATTTTCTGATGAATAGGGAATAGTGAAAGACTAGCAGTCATAGCAATACCTGTGTGAGTACCTTTCTGTTGTGCCCTGAAGTCTGATGTGGATGCAGTCTTTGTCCTCTTACTGGTATATCTAGTGCCATAAAATGGAAATCTGTATTTACATTTGCATTGCTGAATTTGGTACACAGAACTGAACCACCATGAACCTCAAACACTGGTGTCTCCTCCTTCAAACACATATCTCGCATTTGCAAAAGAGATTAGATAAAAGAGGTAAATCCGCCGATTCCAAAATCACACACTGTTACATAACAGTCTTGATAACACGGCTGTGTGGAGAAACCTACCGGCTGTGAGGACTATGTCGGCATGTTTCATACCCATTCCAAAGAACCTTACACTCTACAGGCCTGGTGCCTGTTCAGTGTTTATCCTTAAACGAGGTGAAAATCGAATGTTTCAGGCCACCTTAAATGCTACAGTTTGTACAAGTACCAGGATGTAACTGCGGCAGCATTATTGTGGAACAGCAATGTCACTAAAGTAGCTGGTGGATACGAAGCCAGCTCCTAATTTGCCAGCTTCTTAATCAAATGTTCTGGTCCACCTTAAATGCTACAGCATGTACAGGTGCCATAATTGTGGCTGCAGCAGCATTTAAGGTGGAACAGTATTGTCTCTAAACTAACTGGTGGATAGGAAACCAGCTCCTAATTTACCAGCTTCTTAATCGAATGTTCCGGTCCACCTTAAATGCTACAGCATGTACAGGTGCTGGAATATAACTGCAGGAGCATTTAAGGTGGAATAGAAATATCTGTAAACTAGCTGGTGGATAGGAAGGCAGCTCTTAATATGCCAGCTTCTTAATCAAATGTTCCGGTCCACCTTAAATGCTACAGCATGTACAGGTGCCAGAATGTAACTGCAGTCGCATTTAAGGTGGAACAGAAGTGTCGCTAGCTGGTGAATAGATAGCCAGCTCTTAATATGCCAGCCTGTTAATCAAATGTTCAGTTCCACCTTAAATACTACAGCTGCCAGGATATAACTGCAGCAGGATTTAAGGTGGAACAGAAATATTGCTAATCTAGCTGGTGTATAGGAAGCCAACTCTTAATTCGCCAGTGCTTAATCAAATGTTTGGTTCCACCTTAAATACTAAAGCTTTATATATGTCAGAATGTACCTGCAGCAGCATTTAAGGTGGAACAGGAATTTCACTAGACCAGCTGGTAAATAGTCAGCCAACTTAACCTTGCACATTTTCGCAATTATGGGTTAAAATGTGTTAACATCAGATTGTTTACATCCGATTGTCATTTCCAACATTGATTATACAGGTATATTTTAATACACTCTTATTCACAGACCTGAATTTCAGCCTTCAGATGAACTGTCCAATGACGAAAACCCAGCCCACCTGTTTAGGGTCATAAGCTTGAAAGCAGTGGGCTTTAGGCCTCAGTTCCGAAGGTCTGGGCTTGTAGTTTCCTCATTAAAGCATGCTTACACTGTCAGCCTGGCTTTATTTGGTTACATAAGGGCATGGCTTTACAGGGTGTTTTTCCCCGTGCAGCAAAAAATATAATGGCAATTATGCAAATATGCCATCCACACACGCATGTCCGGAGTGATTAAAGGACACAAAGGGTTCCCAGAAATCAACATGCACACACGCACAGCAACGACAGCAAAGAAGTGCGATGGAAAACAAAACTCGGCCCCTCTCCTCCTTCTGGTTGCCATGGAGACAGTGTCTTCACATGCCTTTGAACTGCTGCATAATGGACAGGAGGTGCTCACTGCGTTTTTGGATGTTGCACTGCTCCTCTTTTAGCTTCTCCTGCTCATGAAGCACCTCCTCCTGTTAAAATACAACAAACAGCAGGGGATGACGACACACCTTAATGGAGTCCTGTACAGCTTTGACTACCAAGCTGATGCAATGCACCTGTGATTTCATCATTAGTTGATAGTGTGGTGGATCACATACATTGGAGGCTAACTGCTAAGACCGAAATGCCATTGTCTGACGAGTCAGACGCTAGAGCATATAAATAGTAAGACTCCAGTTAAACAAGGCCACAAGTGCATGCTCAGTAACTGTTTGCGGTTACACACCCTGAGTTTACACAGCTCCTTCCTCTCCTTGTCGTTCTCCTCTGCTCGTGCTCGTAGCCAAGCCTCGTTCTGAGCTCTGTGCCTCTCCAGCATTTCCTGAAGTTCCTGTTCAACCAGAGCCACAAACCCAACTTCCTTCAGCCATTGTTTTCAAAAAAGTATAGAATGAAAGGCGGGAATGTGTTCTGAAAAATCACCACCCAATTAGGAAAACCATGTCTGGAGAACAGTACAGGAAAGAATGGATGCTCGTTCATGTGTTATTCATATTGACTGAATTGGAGCTGTTCTGACGTCATGTTTGTGTTTATGTTGAGGATAGATTCACAAATACAGTAGTGTGCATTTAATTTCCAGCCAATTTTTACTCTAAAACTGCCGTTAATTACAAGTTTTTCAGATTACAAACCTTTTTCCAAAAAAGTTAAGAGGCTGTGCGAAATGTAAACTAAAACAGATGCACTGACGCACCAATGCTTTAAACCCTGTGTTTATGTGAATAGTACAAAGACAACACGTTCATTTAACTATTTTTTTAAAAATATATTTAATTTTGATCTTGAGGCCAGCAGCACATTTCCAACCAGCTGTCACAGGTTTATGTTTACCACCATGCTTCTCATCTCCTCTTTTAGCAACACACTGTTTAGAAACTGAGGAGACGATTGTGGTTATTCCATTTCTTCCTGATATTGGATTTTAACACCCAGACTCATTTACTACAGTGCCGATGTGTGCAGAATGTGGTTAAATATTGACCTCATCTGTATGGCTGCATATGTTGCTCCAAATCCCATATATGTCATTCACCATTAATAGTGCTCTCAGAGATGTGCAAGTCACCTATGCCATGTGCACTGATACCATCACAGATGCTGGATTTCAAACTGGCTTGGATAACAAGCTGGATGGTCAATCTCCTCTTTAGTGCGGGGGAAATGGCATTCATGATTCCAAAAGGAATCCTATTTTGATTGGTCAGACCACAGGGCACTTTTCCACTTCCGCTCAGTCCATCTTAAATGTGCAGCAGCGTTTCTTGATCTGTTTATATGTAGTTTCAGTAGAGTAGAGTTTTAACTGGAAGTTGTGGATGAGGCTATGATCTGTGTACACAGACCATGGTTTAGGAAGTATTACTGAGTCTATGAAGTGTTTTCTGCTACAGTCTGTTTTAATGCAGTGCCGGCCTCAAAGTCACGGCTATCCAATGTTGATTTTCTGCCTTCTCCCTTGCATACAGAGATTTTTCCGGATCCTCTGAATCTTTTAATTGCCATTATGTAGCCCGGTTGTGTCACTGACCTGTTGCCAATGAACATATTTAGTCGTGGGATGTTCCACCAGGTGATTTTAGCATGGTACAGCTTTACCCCCCTTTGAACCAGAAGGATGAAGCGGTTGAGAAGATTGTGGTTAAGAAGAGTGAGGGAGTTTTAGTAGGAAATGATTTGCTCAGCATGCATTCTGTTTTCGATTTACATTTATTTACATTCCCTTTGTATATGATAAGGAAGGAAGGGAAAAATCACAGGCAAGTATGTTTGTTAAATTGCTTAAATACACTCATCATCAAAAGAATACCTGCACACAGAAGGAAGTGTTGAACCGCAATGCTATTGGGAAGGAAGATAAAGGTTAGCAGGAACAATAGATGATGATAATTAGACTGATGATGAGAATTAGACTGCATATGGGCAATACATACTAAGCTACACATACAGAAGTAGTGTCTCTCATCACCATGTTTGCTAAAGCAACATGCTCGGCACACAGTTGTAGAGGTTCCTAATAGTGACACATCACAACAAACCGTTTATCTTGCCACTGACCATGGTGCCCCCATGCCACAGATTCGTTTGGTCGTCTCCACCAAGACAAAAGTGAGACTTGTCACTGAAGATCACTGCCATTCTAAGTCCATGACACTCTGGCACGACACCTTTGAAGTTTTGGGCTGGCAGGGCAGTCATCGTAATGGTCTGCTTGCAGGTTGTCCTGCATTGTGCAGCCATCCGCCAATGGTCCTGGCACTAACAGAAAGACTCATCTAGGTCCTCACTGCTCACTGAATGTCCATAATCACGGCTGATGGGTCACTTTGTGCATCTTGGACAATTCCTCAGTTCTCCCTCTGCATGGTTTGTGTAGGTCCTCCAGATCCTTAATGTCGCTAGTCCATGCCATCTTCTATCCACTGCCGCCAACAGCATGCTATGGTAGTATCCAGTATGGCACTTAATATGTCAAAAAGACCATCCCACTTTCTAGAGCACTACGATGTGACCCCTCTCCAACTCTTCCAAATGCTTAAATCGCTTTCGAGCTCTTCTCCGGGGCATACTTCGCTTGCAAAGGATGCTACCAACACAACAGTCAGAATAGAAAGCACATGCAACAGGTTGACCTTATATAGTCAGTCAGGTACAGTGATAAGGCCTGTACTTCCTTAGGTCACATGCGCAGCTGAGCACGAAACTTGAGTAATTTGCATGTCTCACAATGTCAAACCTACCCACCAAGTTTCATTCCTGTTGGTTGCTTCTTTCTGGGTGCAGCTTCTTTCTCAGTGAAGCCTGTTTTAAACGCTATAGGACTATTAACCACTGTGCAAGACCAGGAAGACCACCAAAACTGTCCCCATGCCATAAACAAAGAACTCATACCGACGTGAGCAGAGCTAAACTGCAAGTGGGATTCCTGAATAATCGAATAGTTTAGCCAAGCAGCAAAACATACACAAACAGCATACAAGGAAGAGGCAAAAACACAGTCAGAGGCAGGCAGAGGTCAGAACCGGAGATAGCAGTCAGCGATATAAACAAGTTAGAAGGGTCGGGCAAAAGACAGAGTAGAGGAAAAGATAGGAGGGTCAGAGCCAGGAAGGAGAAGCCAAAAGAGCTAGTCAGGGACAAAATGGATCAAAATACACAAGAAAAGAACGCTCAGTATTGCAAAACTATGTTTCGGCAAAACCTCACAGCAAGAACAAGGGACAGTGGAAGATAAATGCTGGTGCAAATTGACAGCAGCTGCCTAGTAATCAGGTGATGTAGAGCGAATTAGATTTGGCGGTAGCAAGCACATGGAGCTGACTTCATCGAGTGAAGCCTTCTGGGAAGAGGAGTCCGGGGGAGTGGAAGAGCCAAGGAAACCCGGAAGTGTGATACCCCATCAGATAAACACTACTAAAGTGTTGATTGAGCGCCTTTCTTAATTCAGATCTGAAAAAACCCATGTTCATCCAGTTTTTTTGTCCATCATTTGACTGTAATAAGATATCTTAGCACAATGGGTCTGACAGGATGTGCAGCTGTCAAAAAGCTCATACTGAGAAAATGATATGGACACAAGTAAGAATATCTGATAATCAAAGAAAGGAGTTGCTGGTCTTCTCAGAACAATGTATTAAGACAACACCTCAAACATCATTTAACATGTTTAGGATTACTAGGATTGAGAGCAGCACAAAGAATGCAGTCGGTGTAGAAGTCTGAACTTTGTAGGTGCAGATTTCAGTAGGTGCAAACTGAAAGTCAGTCTCTGGAAAAGACTGGAAGATGATTTAACCTCCTGAGTCCCGGACTTGCTTTTCCTGGCTAGTTGTGATTAGTAGGACCTAACAAGTGTAAAAACTAAATCTCCTCTTTGTACAGGAAGTTGTTTTGGGAAAAAACAATGTCCTCAGGCCACAGGGTCAATGTTTTAAACAGTATCATGGTGCAGAGAAGCAGAAATGTAGTGTCCTCATATGAGGACACTGGGGTCTCAGGAGGATAAAGGCAAAGAGAGGACACACTAAGCACTGAACAAAATATTCTGATAAATACTTTTTAGTCTGTTTTCCTTGATGCTGAGTAATGAACAAGTCATACAGAAAATCTGTTTTGGCTGGAAATGAAATAAATGGTGTTCCTGTAAATACAACACACCTGTGTCTGCTTCTGGTGATACTCATTGTAAGCCTCTCGCTCACAGCGCAGCACTTCTGCTGTTTGCGACAGCTCAGACTTTTCTCTATTTCCAGAGAAAAAGAAAAAGCAGTTGACGTTTCTTGCACAATTGGCTGCAGAGGAAACACATTATTAAAATAGGCACACAGAGAAACCTTGAAAAATAGGAAACTACACCAAAGCTACTCCTTACAGAGTGAACTGAAACTGCAGGTGACTTTCACTCAGCAGTTTTGGACCTTCTCCTGTACCTGTCAAGTTTGCGGAACTCCTCGTCTAAGATTGTGAAAGCTTTGTGGATCATGCTCATTGCCTCATCACGGACAGTGGTGAAATCTCGATGAGCTGTGGGCTAGACAGTGTAAGACATTTGGTTTGAAATGCATTGAGTTATTCTGCTTCATTCAAGCAAAAGATCATGGTGTGATCACGTTGCCATATAATACACCTATCAGCCACCCATTTTACCATATAAGAGAGGTTTGCAGTTAAACAGTTACAGACTGTAGTCCATCTGTTTCTCTGCATACTTTGTTATCCCGCTTTAACCCTGCTCTTTCCCCTCACAGGACCACCACAGAGCAGTTTGTGGGTGGTGGATCATCTTCAGTACTGCAGTGACACTGACGTGGTGGTGGTGTGTTAGTGTGTGTTGTGCTGGTGTGAGTGGACAGACACAGCAGTGCTGCTGGAGTGTTTAAACACCTTGGTTTCACTGCTGGACTGAGAATAGTCCACCAACCAAAACTATCCAGCCAACAGTGTCCTGTGGGCAGCGTCCTATGACCACTGATGAAGGACTAGAGGATGACCTACACTGCACTGTGCTGCAGCAGATGATCTATCGTCTCTGGCTGTACATCTACAAGGTGGACCAAGAAGGTAGGACTGTCTAATAGAGTGGACAGTGAGTGGACACAGTGTTTAAACACTCCAGCAGCACTGCTGTGTCTGATCCTCTCACACCAGCACCACACATACTAACACACCACCACATATTATCTGTCTGCGCTGTGGTGGATCTAGGTAGATTTGACCACCCAAGGACTGGGTAAATGGGGGCTAACAAAGTATACAGAGTATTGAACTACAAAGTGCTCCTATATGGTAAGTGACGCTGATACAAAAGACAAACTACAGGGGTTGGACAATGAAACTGAAACACCTGTCATTTTAGTGTGGGAGGTCTCATGGCTAAATTGGACCAGCCTGGTGACCAATCTTCATTAATTGCACATTGCACCAGTAAGAGCAGAGTGTGAAGGTTCAGTTAGCAGGTAAGAGCACAGTTCTGCTCAAAATATTGCAATGCACACAACATTATGGGTGACATACCAGAGTTAAAAAGAGGACAGATCGTTGGTGCACGTCTTGCTGGCGCATCTGTGACCAAGACAGCAAGTCTTTGTGATGTATCAAGAGCCACGGTATCCAGGGTAATGTCAGCATCCCACCAAGAAGGACGAACCTCCACCAGCATCACGTAGTGACCTGGCCACTATCCTGCAAGAAGAATGGCTCAAAATTCCTCTGACCCCTGTGCAGGACTTGTATATGTCATTCCCAAGACGAACTGACGCTGTATTGGCCGCAAAAGGAGGCCCTACACCATACTAATAAATGATTGTGGTCTAAAACCAGGTGTTTCAGTTTCATTGTCCAACCCCTGTATATACATTGATATAATGTTATGGCTATAATGTGGTGAGCAACAAGCACATAATAATTATTATACTATATTATGCCTGATTCTAGCATTAAATGCTATTTCTCATGTTATGTAATACTCTATATCAAGGCATTATATAGCTTAATGTAGTGTGTTACACTAATGTCATGCGTTATGCACTTATGTCATGCAACCACTTGGAAAGTGCTCATAGGTTTTAAATGGCTCAACCATTTTCCTGAAACATCATATGAATGGTAGTTCCTAGTTTGCTGTGTTCTCATGCTCATGTTGTCAGTCATTCTGCACTGACTTCCGTACACTGTATGGCGGTGTACAACCAATGTCAACATCAAGCCACACTAACATTGCCATGCTATTTGGGTGGCTTCTCCACCACTGGCTGGCTGCTAACTCACTTCTCATATCTTCGTTGATGTTAGCACCAATGGCAAATAGCAGTTTGAGGAACGAGTAGCAATTCACTCTGTTCACCTGTCTTTCGGAATACTGAGCAAGTTTTCATATTTACAAAAAAACAGAGTATTGTTCATTTTTTCCAGACGTATTTCGGGCATACTTGCTATGCTATGAAAGACTATAAAGGATGCTAAACAAAGACCAATGTACCTAAAATTATATTTGAGTGTCTATTTTTCCTAAAGGACAGTATAATGCCATAGGAGGTTAGTCACTGTGTCCCGGACCCCCTAGGATCCTGTGTATTTCACACATTGGTGAGAGCGTTACTGGCAAAAAATGAATGATTATCAGAGGAGAGATTTATATCTTGACAGTGTTTTGCTCACTGCTATGTTCTGGGGATTATTGCCACTTATGCTGACTCTATTGAAAACAATGGATCATCCAGTTTGCCATTGTCGGTCTAATGCAAACATGTGAACACAGCATTAGTCTTTAAACTGTAACTGTTTCTTGCTGTAGAAACCGGTGTGGCATTACTGTCATTCACAAGAGATGTAGCAATGGCTGAACTTTAAAAGCGCATTGGCGAAAGTCAACCCGTTTTAAAACCAATTACATTGTCCATAACTCATCATTATTAATTTGTTTGATGGTTACTTCCTGCAACATTGGTAAATAATGCATTGATTATTAATGAATCCATATTTTATCTAACGCTAACACAACATTACACAGTCGATTGTTAATGCAAGTCACCTGTGTTGACTCTGCTCTCTCAATCTTCAGGGTTAATGGAGACTCACTCAGCTCATACTTCACATTGGGAACCTTTGTTGGTACAAAGCTGAACACGTGCACAGACATACTCAATTTACATAACAGAAATTAGCCCTTGAAAACTGAGAACGAAACTAGAACTTTCAGATTTGCATAAGGGAAGAAGGGGTTTGGGTTCAGTTCCAGGTAGTGACAAAGCTGCCTCCAACTGCTACCGCTACACCACTTCAAATATCGTGGAGAAGACAATGAAATGTAAACCACTTGCTCATAGCCTGTCCTATAAAGCAGGAGAGCCCAATACTGGTCCTGGAACTCTACCACCATGTTAACACTAACTGGACACATTTTTTTTTTGTTTGCCAAATATTTTTATTGGAATAAATACAATACAATAGTTTAAATTACAAAACTAACTGAACACATTTAATCTAGTTGGTGAGGCCTCAGGCATCTGAACATCAACTTTGTTGGATCTAAGATCGCCATTGTGGTAGATCACCAGGGACAGGACTGAGCAGCTGTGCTATAAGGGAACTAACCTGTTGCTGACTCCCTGAAGTCCGAATTCAGACAGAATCTCCTTCATGACTGTATAATAGACATGGATAAGCAAATCATTTAAACTATGGGAAGTTTGGATCATAGGGCAAAAGGTAAAATCTTCTTACCTGGCTGCCTCTCTGATGGGTTTATTAATTTCATGATCTTCAAGTCATTAAATTCCTCTTCCTCATTCTTACCTCCAAAGACGTACATCTGTAGGGAAGAAACATACAGCAAAAGCTTTTTTCTCTACTCTACTTCTGTATGTGTAGCATAATAAATATTGCCCATATTAGTCTAAATTTAGGGTGCATCTATTTTTTAACGATTAGTGTTATCTACTGTACTTACTTTCATTAATTTTATTTTCTTGTCTTTGACTAAAGATGTGTAAGTAACTCATAAGAGCCTAGACCCGTTTCCCCTTAAGGAAAAATAATTAAGGGTCAGTTATAAGATCATTAAAGATCAGTCTTATTGTGACAAAGAGGTCACATGGTGTCTTCTGTAAGTATTACATACTACTGGTAGCATATGTAACAACAACAACGATTTCATAACTGGCGTCAAAATGGGTATATGTAATATAGAACATGGGTGTATGTAATATAGAATATGGGTATATGTAATATAGAATATGGGTATATGTAATATAGAACATGGGTGTATGTAATATAGAATATGGGTATATGTAATATAGAATATGGGTATATGTAATATAGAATATGGGTGTATGTAATATAGAACATGGGTATATGTAATATAGAACATGGGTGTATGTATTATAGAATATGGGTATGTGTAATATAGAATATGGGTATATGTGATATAGAATATGGGTATATGTAATATAGACTATGGGTATATGTAATATAGACTATGGGTATATGTAATATAGAATATGGGTATATGTGATATAGAATATGGGTATATGTAATATAGAATATGGGTATATGTAATATAGAATATGGGTATGTGTAATATAGAATATGGGTGTATGTATTATAGAATATGGGTATGTGTAATATAGAATATGGGTATATGTGATATAGAATATGGGTATATGTAATATAGAATATGGGTGTATGTATTATAGAATATGGGTATGTGTAATATAGAATATGGGTATATGTGATATAGAATATGGGTATATGTGATATAGAATATGGGTATATGTGACATAGAATATGGGTATATGTAATGTAGAATATGGGTGTATGTATTATAGAATATGGGTATGTGTAATATAGAATATGGGTATATGTGATATAGAATATGGGTATATGTGATATAGAATATGGGTATATGTGACATAGAATATGGGTATATGTAATGTAGAATATGGGTATATGTGATATAGAATATGGGTATATGTGATATAGAATATGGGTATATGTGATATAGAATATGGGTATATGTGACATAGAATATGGGTATATGTAATGTAGAATATGGGTATATGTGATATAGAATATGGGTATATGTGATATAGAATATGGGTATATGAACATTAGAGCTCTTAAATGGGTTGAAACCTTATAGGTAGAAAAACAAGACTGTAAAATGAGCTGGTTTTGTCTCTGCACTAAACGAGCACATTGCCATTTTCTAAATGAGGTTGTATGTTCACCAACTGTCATGTGACTGCATCCAGGATGTTTGGTATAGGTCACTCAGGGACTACATGCGTTTAGGTGAAGGATAAAGCTGTATAAAGAACTTTACAGACTTTTTTAATGGCTTGTGACACATACGTCACTGTGGGCTGTTATGGGTTAAAAAAATAAAATAGCGGAAATGGTGAAATGGTAGCCGATATCACAATAAGGTAAATTGCCAAATTTATGCTAAGCATTACATCATGCACAATGTGCCTTGATGCTGTCATGTTGAAATAAGGGTGGACGTGCCTGAATAGATGGCTTTCAGAAGACAGCATTCAGATGTGCAAGCTACCCAATAAAACCAACCCGACCAAGCTTTTAAACATTACGCTGGTAACAATGTAGATGGTCCTTTTAAATTTTAGCCCAAATAACATTATTTCCTATATTATTTGGGCTCCATTTCAGATGAGTACCAGCCAGGACTAGCCTGTATGGACTCTGTTTACATATGACTTTTGCTGTGCATAGCATAATCTGCAGAGTTGAATTTGTGTTTTACTGTCTTTTCCTTTAAGCCCAGGAGTGTTCTGGTTTCCTGGTACTGCTCACTAAGGAACATGCATTTTTAACTGCATTTTCATCTACATGTCACACACATCAACCCAGCTTCTTGTATATCCAAGCATGATTATGAGCTCACCAGAACAAAAAAGAGTCACCTGTGTCTGTAGCATGTAAATACCTCCACAAGCACCAATAACAGCTGTGACTGGATTCAGAGTTTCTGGATGTAGGCCATCTATGTACGATAATGTTTCTTTTAACATATTCAACAAAAAATATCTGCATAATTTCAATAGAATCATGGAAACAACGAAAACGACACACAGTAATTCCGGAGAGAACGGTTTGCCTATTCCTTTAAAGACACTGTAAGCCGGAAGAGCCTAATTAAGTCCACAGGCTGCTGGAGACAGCGGGTATATGTTTCAGCCCCGTATGACACCATCTAATAAGGTTCCTCTCTGTCAAGAGGTGAACTCATTAGTGAAACCAGGTGGCAGGACACCTATAGGCTCTGGATGGATAGGGTACTTCTTGAATTCCTCTAACATAGCTTCTTCTATATGTGTAAACGCATACAAGCACATAGGCTCACACACTTACGTGACTGTGGAGAATGAAGGCCGTGTGGCCATAACGTCTTGCCGGTGGAATCCCCACATACAGAGGTACCTTCCATTTCATCTTTGCTGGAGAGAAATGCACAGGGAGGAAGAAGGCATTTTATATCAGCTGGGGGCTGATTCACATTTGAGTTTGGGAAATGCAAAAACCTGAGAAACGCATAAACAAATGAGCCTCACCAATGCTTAGCTTGTGAATTTCATTAGTTGAAGAGACTGTTCCCTCAGGGCCAGCAATCGTCCCCCCAAACAGGTAGATATCCTATGTTAAACAGACAGAATTGTCATCATTAGATTAGATTAGATTACATTCAGTTTCATTGTTTAAAGTACAGATGCAAAGCCAACTCGTGGTGAGTTTTAGGCTCTAAACTTCCTCTACTAGCTGGAATATTATCCAACAGAACACTAAGCACGGTTGTAAGTCGCTCTGGATAAGAGCGTCTGCTAAATGCCTTAAATGTAAAATGTAAAATGTAATTAAATGCAGTTAGCATCTAACCAGATGTGTAAAATCGTGAAATCTCCTCACTACTAAAAATTCTACAGTCAATTGTCAGTGGGATTATAACAGTGATTGTGGAAAAAGTGGAAAGTGGAAGTGATTGGGAATGACAGCAATTCAGCCACAAAGTGGAAGGCCACGTAAAATGACAGAGCGAGGTCAGAGGATGCTGAGGCACAGCAGAGGTTGCCAACTTTCTGCAGAGTCAATCACTACAGCCCTCCAAACTTCAGGTGGCTTTCAGATTAGCTCAGGAACATTGTGTAGAGAGCTTCATGGAATGGGTTTCCATGGCCGAGCAGCTGCACCCAAGCCTTACAGCCAAGCGTGAGTGCAGTGGTGTAAAGCAGGCCACCAGTGGACTCTAGACCAGTGGAAATGTGTTTCTGGAGTGATGAATCACTCCTCACAATCTCTTCACATTATGGACTAGTCTGAGTTTGTCGGTTGCCAGGAGAACGGTACTTGTCTGACTACATTGTGCCAAGTAAATAATAGTAAGTATGTTGAGTAAAAGGTACATGACGGTGATGTAATATACAGTATGTGCAGTAGCGTACAGTATGTACAGTATGTGCTGTGAAGATAAGAATAGTGCAGTAAAAGACTGCAAAGCAAATATGTATAGCGTATAAAGGCATAAAGTACAGTTCGCTGCAGTGAGTGCACTGGTTCTGCTAAAGTGGCAGTATGGAGATCATCAAGGTCATAGCTTCAGGAAAGAAACTCTTCCTGAGCCTGCTGGTGCAAAGGCAGAGGTCCCTGTACCACCTGCCAGATGGGAGGAAGGTAAAAAGTTTGTAATTAGGATGAGAAACGTCCTTAATGATGCTTCTCGCTTTGCCCAGACAGCAGACAGCAAGGACCATTATGCAGTGTCTACAATTAAGGAGCAAGAGGATGAAAGTCATTGTACTACCTTGTACATTCATTGTACAAGACAACAAATGAATGGCACATGTGATGCATTTACCTCGATCTGGTGAACAAATAAATGCATTAAGTGAACAATTGGCATACAAAGATAGAGGAGCGCAACAAATAGTGTTCTTCCTTCAGATTTGTTGTACTTGTACTTTTTGGGCTAGAACTGTATAAACTAACTGGACATGGGCTGGCACTTAATAGCGTGTAATACTTCAGATTTCATCCCTTGTTGATCCCACAGTGGGGAAATTTAGTCTCCGCATTTAACCCATCCGTGAAGTGAAACACCCACAAACACACTCACTAGTGAACACACACACTAGGGGGCAGTGAGCACACTTACCCGGAGCGGTGGGCAGCCCTATCCACGGCGCCCGGGGAGCAGTTGGGGGTTAGGTGCCTTGCTCAAGGGCACCTCAGTCATTACTGTCAGTTCAGGGAATCGAACCGGCAACCCTCCGGTCACAAGGCTGGTTCCCCAACCTCCAGCCCACAACTGTCCTGTCTTCCAGGACTCAATTTGGCATTTACTGAACAAGTTTCTGGATGAAATCTATAAATAATGTTCAGACACTCTTGCTTCAAAGAATTGTTGATTTGGGCCAGATTTGGTGGATACCTTCCAACAAATACCAGAGTTTCCTGTAGACTGGGATTTTAGCCATTGCTGGTAGATCCATATGACAGCACTCTTCCATACACCTGCAGATTCAGCTACTTCCTTCGCACTACGGTCTTTCGTACGGCCAAATCCAGTCACTCCTTTTAACCCATCATTACCATCTACTCTCCTTTGGATCCATTTTTTACACATGGAACGAGACATTTACTACACTGTACCACCTTTTCTCAATCTATGAATCCCGTTACACATCCGCGGGTATATATAGCCCCATCATCTTTTTGGAGCACCATCTGCAGTAGCCTGAAGTTACAACCACCACTCATTTTTTGTCTGGTGAGCTTATATCCGCAGCATAAACCAATGACCTACGCTGCAGAAAAAGATTGTTGGTTGTTTATTGATAGTGATATAGCTGATATAGATTTCTCGTAATTAAATTTGAGTCTTATAAAACGTTTAACTTAACAGTATGTTTCCCACGCCCATAAAAAATAGCTCTTGTGTCTGTGATTTGTGTTTCTATTTGAGAAGAATGATAACTAGGTGAAAGGATAGGGAGTCTTCAAGGCCTTTAGCCTGACCGAGGCCGACTCTAGCTGATTAAGAGACACATTATCTTTGTTGACTGAATCTCACCAGACTCACTGTTTAGGTTTGCTTCTGAGCCATTTTTAGTCAGCACTATAGCAGCTTTGATTTGTAACCATGAATCAGCAGTGGTGTATGTAGGTTGTCTGTTTTACATGTAATTTGCATAAAAGGATAACTGTTTTCACCAAGTCTGTGTCAGACGAGGAAGACAGCTGCAGGTGCTTTTACCCCAACCATGCTCTTTCTCTTTCTTTATTCTCTCTCTCTCTCTTTTCTAAATTTTAGAGTTTTAGTTTACTGATGTCCTATGAGTGCGTCATAGTTAAGGTGAGTTTATATTTGTGTGAGGTTATATGTATTATAGCACCATAGTTGCACCCAGAAGGGATCATTTGACAGGAATGAAAATTTAGTAGCTTTGACATTTTAAGACACGCAAATGATAAAATTTTCACGCTCAGCTACGCATGTGACTACCTGACTGACCCAACAACCATGACTGCAGACTTTCAGCGAGCAGCGATGCCCTTCGTGAGTCATTCTGTTAGTGCCAGCATTACTGGCAGACGGCTGCGTAATGCGGGACTACATGCATCATACATGCATGCGTCACTGCCACCAAAGACTGTAGTGGTGTTGTGCCAGACTGTCATGGAGTGACTCAGAATGGCAGCAGGTCATCTTCAGTGATGACTTTTGTCTTGGTGGAGGGGACCAACGAATCCATGGTCACCAAAGCATCGTGGTCAGACGAACATTTTTTGTCACGCGTCACACGTCCAGAAGGCCTGGTGTCACTCCCCTACCACAAAATGTGCAGGAACAGTGTGAGAATATTCAAGCTGCATGGGATGGATTATCACAGGACACCATTTGGAACTCATCTACAACTCCATGCCGAGATGTCTGGGATGTTGTGTTAGCAAACATGGTGGCCCGATGTCATACTGAGAGACACTACTTCTGTATTTATATATAAACATTGCCCATATTAGTCCAAATGTATAATCATGTGTTGTTCCTGGTAACCTTTATCTTCCTTCCCAATAGCACTGCAATCTGACACTTCCTTCCATGTGCAGCTATTCTTTGGACGACAAGTGGATATGGGGGTTGCTAAGGCCTATCCCAGTGTTCACTGGGTGGAAGGCAAGAAACACCTTGGTCTTGCAGACCCGCACATTAACACACACTCACACCTAGGGGGCAATTTAGTTTCTCCGACTTACCTGACTGCATGTCTTTGCACTGTGGGAGGGAATTCATGTGGAGAACATGCTAAATTGCCTGGCCAAGGAACAAACCTGGCTTTTCTTGCTGAGAGGTGACAGAACTACCCACTATGCTGCCATGCAATGCTGCTTCTTCACCTTTAACCTTTCTTTTTGACTATTTAGTTGTTCATGTTACTGTGAGGCTGAAAATATTTTTCTGGTTAAATTTAATATCTGTTTGGTACAGGTTGATCCAGTTTAAAGTATTACATAGGCTGCACTATTCAAGGGTAAAACTGCATAAGATTTTTGGTACTGTATCCCCACTTTGTGAGAGATGTAAAGTTGAGGAGGGTTCTCTGGCTCACATGTTTGTATTTTGTCCTGTTTTGCAATGTTTTTGGAACAGCGTATTTAATTGGCTCTCAAGAGCTCTTAATATACAGTTGAACTTTGACCCTATAACTGTAATTTGTGGATACTCTACGTCACTGGATCCTCTTCCATATCGTCTACAACAAGTGATCATGGCCGGTATGGTTGTGGCAAAGAAGCTGATCCTTCTCGAATGGAAAATGCCTAACGCTCCATCTTTTAAACGCTGGCTGTCTGAGATGCTCATATTTGCTTCAGTGGAGCACTTACGCAGTCTTGGCCAGGGTGCACAAGATCTTAATAAAACCTGGAAACCTTTATTGGACTACTTCAAGGGACAGTAATGTGAGTTTCTGTTTGTATGTTGTGTTGTGTTTTTGAATGTGTATGTGTGTTGTTGGGCTTGGGTATGGTTTTTGAACTGTTGTTTCTATGTTAATGCAAAATATAAAATGGAAAAATAAAATACTTAAAAAAAAAATGTAATATCTGTTTCACTGAGTGTTTAATGCCTTCTGCTGAATGCACGCTGGGACGGACTCCAGGACCCCAGCACTCCAGCTCATGTAACCCAGGAGGATAAGCAGCTTAGAAGATGAATCAATTGAATGGAATTCAATGTGCGCTCTTCTCAGTTTTGTTGTTGGGTTATACTGTATCACAGCAATTCCAAACCGATGTTTTCACGTATGTGTAATTTTTTGTCGCAGCTATGGGCGGCACGGCAGTACAGTGGGAAGCACTGTTGCCATACAGCAAGAGGGACCTGGGTTCAATTCCTGGCTGGGGTGTCCTTTCCATGTTTGCATGTTCTCTTCATGTCTGTGTGGGTTTCCTTCCAAAACCATGCAGTCAGGCTGACTGGTGATGCTAAATTGTCTCCTAGCTATGAGTGGGTTTGTCTATGTGTCTGCCCTGCAATGGACTAGTGACTTGTCTAGGATGTTTCCTGCTTTTTGCTGAATGAACACTCTGATAGGCTCCAGTATTCCCTGTAACCTAAGGTTAAAGAGGTTTAGCAGATGAGTAATCTTGGTTATGCTGTGGTGAATTACCCTAGGTAGATTTACGTCATCACCAGCTACAAACGTTACGGCACAGTAAAGTGTCTTTTGTATATTTCTTGTTTGTACTTAGCAGCTTGTTCGGCTGGACTCAGAGAATGTATTGTTTGGTTAAATGACACCAATAAATGCAGGCAATGTGGAATTTGCCCGAGTTTACCACTTTATGAAGGCCATTGAAGTGCAGCTATCTTCAGGTAAACTCAGAGAGTCACAGGTTTGAATGCTCTGGCATTACTGACCTTGTCGTGGTGAGCTATAAAGGTCTGACCAGCACAGGACAGCGGTGAGTCCCCCTTGACTTCACTTTTCTGCCACACCAGGGTTTCTAAGGAGGAGCACAGCAGGTGTGGTTCAGCGTGGTTCTAAATGTGCCATGAATGTGTTTATAGCTATATAGCTAAATATCTTGACTTTTATATTTTCTGACTACGCTACATGAAGGCACGTTCTGTGCTCAGCTAGCCACATTTAAATCTAGCAAACATACACTAGCAAGAGACTTGTAGTAATATTTTGGACCCTAAGTAAATGACAGCCCTGTTGCTAAATTTGCCATCACCAGTGATGCGTTGTTTCCCAGGTACAGTAGGCCTCCATGGTCTCATTCAAATATTCTGAAGATGGTTCATATCAATGTTGGTAACAGCTCACTTCTTCTGCCAGCTGATTTTAGACTGCTCTGTTTTGATTTGGTACTAGTTCTAGTTTGGGTCAGGCATTGTTTGGGTCCTCTTGTGGCCCCAATGCTACCAGATAGCTAGTCAGCATTTACCTGATGTACAGCTTCGCAGATTCACACAAGATTTAAATGTAGATGTTTAAATTTTGGAGGTGTGCATGTCATGGCTTTTACAAGCCCCAGTGTGCTACTACCATATAAGTTCATCATGAGTGTTCACTAAACTGAAAGAGGAATTTGAGTTTTTGTGCAAAAAAGAGACCATCTTCTAAAGTGATTTGTGCTTTTGGATTTGTATCTGTTTTAAATGTGTCCTGGGTGCCTTTACACATGTGTTTTTATGAGGCGTGGCATTTTCCAGATATAATCCTCATATCCTGATCAGCAAATTTTTAAACTCTGCCTTGAACTGAAAGTAGTATGAAGACATCATGTCTAATGTTGAAACTAACAAACCCCTCCCCATCTTTACTTCTAAAAGGCTTAGCTTCTCTGGGATGCTCTTTTTATACACAATAATGTTGCTGACCTGGTGCCATTTAACCAAATTGGTTGTATGATGACTGCACCAGGTATTTTTTTGCACATTACTAGAGTCCTAACGTTTTTTAAAACCATGCTGCTGGCATTGAAAATGGTCATATATATTTCAAATAACAATAGAATTTCTCCGTTTTAAAAATAAAAAGCGATAAATTGTTTCAATATTAGACATGTTGTCTTCAGACATTTTCAATTCCATATAGGGTTTAAATGTTTTGCACATTGTGGTATTCTGTTTTTATTTACATTTGGCACAGCTTCTCAACTTTTTTGGAAGTGAGTCTGTACAAATAAAACCAGGTAGGTTTTAACAATGTATTTCTGAATAATGCACTATAACACTATAATGGGTTACATACAGGGGTTGGACAATGAAACTGAAACACCTGGTTTAGACCACAATCATTTATTAGGATGGTGTAGGGCCTCCTTTTGCGGCCAATATAGGGTCATTTGGGCAGCCGTGGTTTTATGTTTTTTGGATACAATCCGGGTTAGCACCCGAACATCCCTTTCAGACAGCTTCCTCTTGCGTCCACAGTTAATCCTGTTGGATGTGGTTCGTCCTTCTTGGTGGTATGCTGACATTACCCTGGATACCGTGGCTCTTGATACATCACAAAGACTTGCTGTCTTGGTCACAGATGCGCCAGCAAGACGTGCACCAACAGTTTGTCCTCTTTTGAACTCTGGTATGTCGCCCATAATGTTGTGTGCATTGCAGTATTTTGAGCAGAACTGTGCTCTCCTGCTTGAACCTGCACTCTGCTCTTACTGGTGCAATGTGCAATTAATGAACCAGGCCAGGGGCGTTCACAAATTCTGGGCTCTGTACACTCTCAATATCAGTGGGCCCCTATCAATGCAAGTGTGCAATTCTCCCTAATGGGCCCTGGGTAAGACTTTTCCCCCCACTACCACGCCCATGCACCAGGCTGGTCCAATTTAGCCATGAAACCTCCCACACTAAAACGACAGGTGTTTCAGTTTCATTGTTCAACCCCTGTACGTTCTTCAAACATTAAGTCTCAAAAGCTAGATAAGAATGTAATAATCAAACCTCACTGGCCATGTTTGGTCAGTTGTTACATCATGTTTTTGCCCTCCGTTCTATGCACACATTTAGACTTGTTTGTATTAACATAAGGAGTAGACTAGTTCATGTATTGCAGTTTACCTGTATTTAGAACATGAACATCTTTGTAGTGGGACCCATCTTCTCCGCATCCACCAAACAAGAAGATTTGTTCACTGACCACAGCGCACATGTGGTCATATCTATAAATGAAATATTCATAAGCTAGTTGCATGAGAAGAAAAGACTGGAGAATGAAGTCGGAGGAACCGTGGGGGAGCCTGGAACGAAGTCTACAGGCCTAAGCCAGAATCAGGATAATAGCCCAATGGAAAAAAGACCCTCAGTTCCATTTTCACATGAGGTCACTAAGCAAATGATTCCCACCACCATAGCAACGGTTTGCACACACTGTAGCAGATCAGGCAGTCTGAGACTTCAATACAGTCTGAGATGTAATACCCTTTATATGATCATTTGTGTTCCAAAGCAATGGCAACCTGTCCTACATCATCAGGTTTAGATTTCTAGAACATTATATTCAAATAGTGAATCTGCAGTTCTCAGAAACATACACCGTGCACAGAATAGAACACCTTACCTTGCAGATGGCAAAGTCCCAGTTGCTTTGATAGGCGTCCAAATCATTGATACTAGGAGAAAACATATAGAACACTTTTCCATAACAGCTCATAAAAATAAACTGTTGGCAAAGGAATAAATCCCTTTGCAGCAATGCTATTTTAGCACATAATGTAATATATTCTGTTTATTTCATTATGAATAAAATAGCAAAAATTTGTAAAAAATAGTGTAATAACGTCTATGCATAATGTATAAAGACACTAAACCACCTGCAATGATAATTTCAATAATAACCATGTTTTAATTTTAGTTATTTAGTTACAGTATATTGTTGCTGTCCATTTTTAATTTTATGCACCATTTGAATACAAATTTCATGATGACTGAACCAACAGAAATGGGTCTGGAGAAAAGGTCTGGTTCCACTGATTAAGATTTAGAGTACGTTTTTGCCCACTACTGTTTAGTTGCCATGTTGGAGACGCTTCTTGTTCTGTGGACAGTGATGATATTGTTCTCAGATTTACCACTATTTCACACACATTGCACAAAAACTCACACAGTGAGATAGTAAAAGTAAATACTAACAGTAGACAATATGCAGTATATAGTAAGACAGTGAATATACTGGTTATATTAATATTAAAAATAACATAATTCCTGGTTCTTATCACTTCCACTTTCAAGTTTCAATATAACGCACTATTTTGCATCAAACCTCTCTGGGTGATTTTATTTACATCTCAGCCATTAAACTATTGTAGATACCCGTAGGTCATGGCTGGAAAGCTGCACCAGCAGCAACATAAAAGGTTTGATAATGAGTCTGGAGGTCACGTAATTGCAATGCCTTCCAAGCTTGGCAGTTACACCACTGACCATACACTAGCAGCATGTCTAGCATAATGTTGCTGTCTGAACAAAACTTTCTACCTCCTCTTTTTTATGTATTCACATACATGATATGCCATTTAGATTGAATAAACATTCCATGATTAAACATGTCATTCCAGATTAAATATATGTCGCTGCATTGACTTCCATTAAAAACAAGACTATTGTTCTCCTTTCCTGTAACATAACGGCATACGCTGAGACTCTGCAAACCAACTAGAATACTGGGCTCACATACACCCAACCAACACTGCAACACCATTGCTCAATGAACAGTTGCCCAATGAGGACAACACAAATGCGGTCAAATCAGACAGCTACACTGTAAAGTGTAATTTGTTAACCTCACATTACAAATATACATATGTATATATATATATATATGCCTTAAAAATCTTATTTAGTGTGGTTTATCTACACATGAGCTTAATTTACTTAAACTGAACTCATTTTTACATAAACTTAACCTAATTTACTTAAACTTACAGATCACTCTGAATGTCTACTTCAAACAAATAATGCATTTCAAATGAAATCTACAGTGTTTACTTTTAAGTTAGGTCAACGTAATTAAATTTTGTAAAATTTACTTCAATTGTGTATTTTTAACTCAAATGAATTGTGATCATTCCACTTAATTCATTTATTCAAATTGTTACAAGCACAACATTTTCAGTACAACATCTGACTAACAACATATTTGCATATTGTTTTATTTACCCTGTTTGTGTTGTTTTCCCCACACCTACCTTCCATTGTGTGTATCATCAGCTGCTAGTTCAGATGTGCCGTGTCAGTCCTGCAGGACCTCCTCTAGAAAGTTCTTAATCTAGCATTTTGGTGCTGTAACTGTTGTATTGTATAAAATCAGGTGGCTTATATCTTTTTTTAAGTCTTAAATTTGAGTTACACCAGCCAAAATGGGCCGGGACCAAAATGAATTGAACTGGGAGTAGGTGGATTTCTACAATTCAGCAACTCCTAAAGTTCACTTTTGGGAGCATGTAGAATGAGATTGTAGAAATCAAACTGCTCACAAAAGTGAACTTGTCAAGGTGTTGAGGTGTTTAAATATCCACCTACATCCAAAACTCACTTTGTGAGTTTACAACCCAACAACTACCAAAGTTAACTTGTGGGAGGTTAATTTGCACTTACAGCCAACAGCAAAGTGGAGGCAGTGGAAAGTGGAACAATAAAGAGAGTGACTAAAATAATATGCAAATAGATGTTGCCAGGAACCAATGGGAAAGATATTTAGTTGTACTAAAAAGCCCATGTGCCCATAATAATCTACATAAATAAGCAAAGTAGAATAAATAGAATAAACATGATTAAGTAGAGCTAAAATTTTACAGTTGAAGAAGTTTGTTACAAAATATTATAAAGTTAATTCAACCCAAGTGCAAGGAAACTACACTAAATAAGCATTGTTTAGTACAGCTTACAATCCCTATTGTTCTACATATTCCACTTATTTTTAACCCATATTCATAATGGTTTTCAGTTAAGGTTAAAAATTAGAGTTTACATTGCATGCTCATGCCCTTGATTGTTTTCAAGTCATCTTGCAAGTTTAACTTTTTCCAAACAGTCAGAATAACTGTATGCATTACTAACATAGACTAATGGAGGCTAGAATGGAGGGTTTTTGTCTCCACCTGACTCATAGATCACATGTTCAATCTGCTTACTTCGTTGGCTGAGGGTATCACTGTTTGAACGAGTCCAAAACCTCCTCAACTGTCATTCTAACACTTTCCTTGGTATGATAAAGGGAAGAGGAAATGACTGCAACTGATCATGTGAGTTACAGTTTTCACTAACAAACTAATAAAGCAAAATACATTTGCTGCCAAGAGGCACTGACTTTAGCCAGCTAGTTAACATAGGTAATTGTAATGCGGTAGACAAATTCTCAAATAAAACTGGCCAAAAAATGGTTTCTAAATTCTAAACTGCCATTGTAGCCCCCTGGCAGATCTGTTCTGGAGTTCTGGAGGAATCTGTTTGACCATGGCAATATCAGATAGTGGAACTAGCATTTTCCCAGAGTTCCTACTACAATCCTTTAAAACAGTTAAATATGTTGCTCTAAGAATAAGAAGACCTATAGAGAACAACATATGGCATAAACCAACCATATTTAAAATACTATTACCCATTTAATTAACAGCATCATTAACACATATTCAGTCACACTACCCTTGTCACTCCGTCCTTGGCTCTGGATTGATCCACTCTATGGGATATAGGCTAGCTCACCTGGGCAGCAACTAAGACATGGAGATGAGTGTTCAGAGCAAGACACGCCTATAAATCTCATTGCCTATATTAGGGGTATTTGCAGAATACCTGACCAAAATGCTTTTGTCAGAGGGCGCTAATATAAGCTAGGCTAGCGAGCCCACAATCATCAAACTTTATTTCTCTGCATTATCAATTTAAGAATTGCAGCCTACCTTATTGCATCCAGCCATTTCATGGTCCCTTTCACATAGCAAGGAAAGCAGTAGAATTACAATTGGGTGGATTTTTTAGACAACAAGGAACCTAGCACTGCGTCATGCTAAAAAGACAGGAGTCCCAGTTAATGTAAAGCTTCGGCCTGGACGTCTTAACCCTCAGAAGGAAGTGATCTTAAACTGCATTCACATGATTTTGAAACACATCAAATGACATCAAACTTAACAACCAGGTTCTAGATTCAATAGCTTATAGCCTGGTAGACGCCAACTGAGCCAAAGCCCAACGCTTATTCTGCAGACTTACTAACGTTTGCTTGTTCAGTGCTTATGCTGCAAATCTGTTATTTACAGAGCTACAGAGCTTTCTAGTGGAATTCGCACCATAATATCGCTGGTTGGTTTGAAGCTTGCATATGTCATTACCAGTACAGTCATTTAGAAAATCTCATTATCCTTTGCCCAGGCATACTGCTACTCCATCAGAGACGGGATCTCACTTTCCAGAACCCCAGTGTCTTTTGGCCACAGCTGGTGTGATACAGAGAGTGTAATGATTTTAATAGGCCAATACTGTATATCACTGACAGAAAACAAATCAGATTTCCCTCCTTAATTTTCACCCATTTGATTAGATAGGCCTGTGGTAAATCTCTGTAGGCCCAGGCCTACTTAAGGCACAGTTATCATTCTGGAGATAACTTTTCCAATTCTTACATACTTGTATTGAACATCATGAGGTTGTCTGTAGGTGTTCCATCCACAATGCCTCCATAAACGTAGATGTTATCCCCCAAAGCTGCAGAGCTATGTCTGAGAGTCCTCAGAGGAACACCTCCAGTGACCAGCTTCTCCCATCTCAATGTCACTGAGTATGAGAAAGTTCAAGACAGTTCTTTACAACATATCAGCTTTGAGTAATTAGCATGCCTAGATTCAATCATTTTGAATGAGGTGCTTCTGATGGTGAACTACTATAGTTGAGAGTCATATCTGCTTACCAATGTCAAAACAGTACACTCCTGGGAGACATTCTGTTGATTGAGGATGACAGGAACCTCCAAATAAGTAGAGTTTCCCTTTCACAACACTGCGAAGAAGAGAGGCTAAGCTTTATTTTGAAACTCAACACTCATGTGTCCCCTATGGCATGTAGGCCTTGAAGAGCCTCTTCTTATTTTGTCAAATTATGTATCACTGCCAGCCAAAAGAAAAGTAGTGAACATTCTGTCATTAGTAGATGTGTGGTTGTAAGTCGTATAATATTACGATATGAATTTGATGGGCAGTTGTTTTGTTTAATGTCTCATTTGTGAAAAAATATCCTTCTCATTTTGACAATGAAAGACTGTTAGAAGAGCAGATTCAACCCTCTTGACACAGTGAATGTAAAACAAATCTAAACCTAATTAATTCATTCATGTGACTAAATACACTCACTTTCAAAAAGAACTGGTTCACCCAGAAGGAAGTGTGGGATTGAAATGCTATTCGGAAGGAAGGTAAAGGTTACCAGGACCAATAAATTATGAAATAGAGAGTAGTGTCTCTCAGTAACACAACATTCCAGACGTCACTGCATGGAGTTGCAGAGGCTCCTAACGGAGTCCTGTGATAATCCATCCCATGCAGTTTGAATATTCTTACACATTCCTGCAGATGTTGCAGTAGGGGTGGAGGTGGAGTGACACCAGGTCTTCTGGACATGTGACATCAAACATCATACATCTTGGCATTGACCACAGTACCTCCCCACATGGACTCGTTGTTCGTCTCCACCAAGACAAACGCGGGACTCGTCACTGCTGCGTTTCTAAGTCACTCCATGACAGTATGACACGACACCATAGCAGTCCTTGGTGATGTTGATGTGGTATTAAGAACAGACGTCATGATGGTCGGCCTGCATGTAGTCTTGGGTCGTGCAGCAATGGTGCTGGAACTAACAGGATGACTCTCTGAGGGCATCACTGCTCGCTGAATATCCACAGTTGTGGCTTTTTGGTGAGTCAAGTACAGAGAAAAGGTCCTTGCATATGTAACATGAGTGACCAAGCCTGAAACTTGAATCATTCACATGTCTCATGGTGTCAAACCTAGCCACCAAGTTTCATTCCTGCATGTAGCACAATAAATATTGCTTGTATCAGTCAAATTTTTTATAGATTCATAATGGTAACCCTTATTTTCCTTCCCAATATACTACCTTCTGAGTGCAACTATTTTTTGATTACAAGTGTGACTAAAGTTGGAATAGGTGATTTTGTAGAAACCAGGAAGCTAGTTTTTGAAACAAATACAACTGAATAAATCCCAAACCCTACTTTCAGCCCTCCTTCAAAAGCCACTTCCCCTAATACTCATGAACATGCACAGCCTGACTGGCTTTGAAGAGGGTCTTTCTCATAACCATAAATAAACACAAATAAGCTAAGTTAGCTACAGCATTTGTAAAATGCCCTGTTCAAAGTCAATAAAGTCTTATAATCTTAAAGAATTTTAAAATAAACACTCTGCCATGGACTAGAAGCCCTGTAGTCACACCAACAAACAAAACTATGAAACACTATCTGGCTCCCACCCAAACTATTAGCTGGCTAGGCTAAAAACAGAGCCTCCTTTAAAAAAAGTAAACACAAAAACCAGTCTACTCTCAGGAAAACCAGCCCTATTCAGGCACTTCAACATAAAACTCCTTGTAATACAGCAGGATATGATTATTTCTTAAAATATGTTCAACACAGTGTGATGCCACCACAACACCACCAAACCACAGTTAGCAAAACCTACAATGCAGACATTGCGATATACATGACTAGCTAGCTCACACCTACAACTATAGCTAACATTAGCATTGGACTGATACATAATGTATAGGTAGTAGTAATGTAATACGTAGCTATCTATATTAATTCCACCATGAACAAAACAAATTTGACAACCACATGTCAAACAAAAAATAGTCACATTAGCTATTTCAGGCCTTGTCTTTCTTTCTTTGTCACTGTAAGCTGTGTAACTCTGCAATTTCTGTGAACCCAGCTTGCTACCTTTTAGGTGTCCCTATGTGTAGAGTCGCATGATTATGCGGTAGGTAGGTAGACAGGAAGGGAGGTCATCCAAACATTTCATTGGTAAATGTTGATTTTTTTCCCTTTGTATTGTCTGATTATTTGATTTATTGATTGCTACCAGGACCTAAAGAGTAACCATAGGTTTCTAAAACAAATCACCTATCCACCTGTAATAATATGGCTATTATATAGTAATTACATGTTAATAACTCTGTATTGTACCTTAAATTAATAGCAAAGTGACAGTAATAACTCTAGACCTTTGAGAATGCCAATGTCACAGGTTATTAAGATCAGGTGCATTCTCTTCATCTTTTTCGGTTACCAAAGTGTGTGGCCTTCTCTCGCTGTGGGTACAACTCCATTCTGAGGCATCATCTCCCAAGTCACACGAGTAGGAGTCACTAGTAGAGTTTATAGAGAGGCAAGAAACAGGACAAAGTAAGAAGACAAAACTACTTATACCATATAATCAGACTACAGTGTGGTAGACCCTGTCTTGGGATAGATGGAATAGGACAGTTATGGTGGCTCTATGAGGTCTTGCTTGTGGTTGCTAGGAGTCACACTTCCTCTGTATCTTTTATTTATTTTCAGTCTAGTTTTAACTTTCCTCTTCATTATGTGGGTGGTTCTTATATCTACTATCCTCAAAAATATCCCTGGATGAGCTTGTACTGTATTAATTGCTGTACAGCGGTGTATAATTACCTGTAATCATATAAAAATCATTCAGGTATAATGGCTGAGCTTCCTAAAGAGAGAGAAAATAAAACAGGCCGATTACAGTGATGTAAGATTAATAAGATAAACTATTGCTCACCTTGCGGCTTATACATATGCTTTATATGTTATGTTATAGACGTTTCTCACCTCAGAGTTCATGGTCGACACTCCTCCATACAAGAATGCAATATTCCCCGCCACTGCAATTGCATGGCCAGACCTATAGGTAAACAGATACGTTCAAATCAGAAGGGTTAGTTGGTGGGGTTGGTTGGAAGAGTGGAATGAGGCTGTTATCTGATGCTCACGTGTCAAACTGTCAGCTATTAACCATTAGTCAACTATAATCACTTGTACATGTGTGACTGTTTAACGATAGAGAGGTGTAATGATGAAAGCTCATGGTGGTACATCTATTGCTTTTCATACCTTGTGTTCTTACACCTCTGGAAATAAATAAGAGACCACTCCAGTTTCTTCTTAAATCAGCATCAGCAGGTTCTTAGTGAGAACAGAAGGTTCGGTTCTAGCTTTACTGGCAGATACAGTGAGCGTCTGGTTCATATGAACAAGGTCAAGCAGCAAACACACAGTACAACACAGCTACAGACTGGCAGATGGCCAAAACCACTCTCTACTGACCGAGACGAGTGCCGTGACGAGTGTAACAAATAGCATACCGTTTTAAAACAACCACTCATAATGTTAAAACAGCAAGACATTACTTTGATATAACCATCAAAATCTCCAAAAAAAAAAAAAAAAACAAGCAATTATATTTCGGGAAACATAACCCATCATTCATATTAGTCAAGATCTCAAGGAAAAAATGTTATCCAGACATACTCTTAAGAAAATAAGTCATTGTTCCAAAATCTCATCAAAATAGACACTTTCTTGCATAAACTCTGTTCAGACAAAATGAGAAAACAAGTCATTGTTCGAAATAATTAGCCAAAATTATAACACTCGCTGGTGCCTCGCATTGGCAGATCTTAGTATGCTGGACCATAACAGGATCAAGCTCATCCGTGATGTCCAAAACTACATTTCCCATTAACCTGAGTCTTTTAAAATAACCTAATGCCTAAGAATGCCTGTAAAACAGTCCATCACAAAATCATGAACATATTAGCTGTTCATGTCTACCATAAACACAGTCACTGTTTTAAATTCAGTTTATAAATGCTATAAGATCATCAAATTTCTGTTGCCTGCATACTTCTATTAGATCGTCAAAGCCTATTAGCCCATCAAGTTAATCAATATGTCTGTAAAAAGCTGAAAAATGAGGTAGATGCTAGTTGGAACTGGGCTAGTTCAGATCATTTTATGAAAGATACAAACAGAAAATCACAGTATATGTATGTGATGCTTATTTTGTGAATAGAAGTGATTTTTTAATTGAACTGTACGGTTCTACTGAGGAAGTAGACAAAAGCAGCAACCTTCTCTCCCAGACTTCCTTTTATTCAAGACAAGAAATGAAAAGCATACAAATGTAAAGAGGCTGGAACTTTTGGGTTAGTGGTTGGATCAACCTCAGTACTGAGATGCTCCAAAATAGGTATTGTTTGGTGATCTTTCATTGAACTATAGATTACCGTCAACCTAGAAAACTTTCAGTGCCGCAGAGCCTTTCATCATTAATGTCAATTTTACATAGATGTTAAATATATTACCAGTGCACATTCACAGAGAAACTGCAAAATAAAATACTCTTGCTTTCATTCATCAATTACACTTATCATCAAAAGACCTTGTGCTATATTTGTACTAGTTTAGACTGATATGGAAACGATTAACTGAGTTACAGAAGTAGTGTCTCTCAGTATGCTTGTGCAACATACCAGAAGCCTCAACATGGAGAAGTCCCTAATGGTGTCCTGTGATAATCCATCCCATGAAGCTTGAACATTCTCACACAGTTCCTGCAGACTGTGTGGGAGTGGTGGAGGTGCAGTGACACCAGGCCTTCTGGATGTGTGATGCGTGACAAAACTGTTTGTCTTATTCGTGTTGTCAGTATCATGACCCCTGATTCCTATGAGCTCCACTGTAAAGAAACCCAAGTCACGGACCCACTTTATATCAAGCCAGAATGACTTTGTTTGTATCTCAGTGGAATTCCTTTTAAAGGCTCATAACAGTCATTTCCTTTTCATGGTTTATGGAAAAGCAAATTACTGACCTCGGGCTGGGTGGCACTCCTGCAACCTCCTTTTCAACCCAGTGTCCACTAGCAAGGGCCATTTCAGACGTGGAAAGACCTTCTTCTTGTCCTTCCCCTTCTAGATACCTGTCCTGTTTTAAAAACGTGGTTGAAATAGCAGCAGACAAGTCAGGAATGCATCATGTCCCAGAAGTGCTAGTGGCCCATCTGGTGTGCCTGTAAGATGAGGACGTTTGTTGCCTAGCAATGGTAAACAGACTGTTCTGCTCACCTCATGCAGGTATGCTCAATGAGACCAGTACAGTGGGTGTTAAATAGCTCTGCCGTCCTGCTCCATAATGATCCAGGGTCAAGATCACTGCAGTCAAATTCACACTGATGAATGACGAGCCAGTGATGGTAATAATCATCCTAACGTAATGTGAAAAACATTTATATCCCAGTTATTAGATTTAATTACTACATGCAATGTACTTCAGCTCACTGGACAAAAATAGGCACTGTGTTGAGGTAATTGTAACCTAGGGCACCTGCAGATGGCAGTGATGATGGGACTATAAATACCTGTGGGATGTTTTGCGGAGTGACGGGATTCATAGATTGTGAAGAGGTGGTACAGTTCAGGGAATGTCTCGTTCCATGTGTGGAAAATGGCTTCAAAGCAGATGTTAATGATTGGCTAAAAGGAGTTACTGAATTTGAGTGTGCCAAAGACCAAAGTGTGAAGGAAGTAGCTGTATCTGCAGGTATATGGAAGCGTACAGGCATACAGGTCTGCCAGCAGTGGCTAAAATCCCAGTCCACAGGAACTTCTCCTCAGAAGTAGCTGAACATTGATGTGACCTACATTCAGAAGCTTGTCCAGTACATGCTAAATCAAATCACAGCTGTTATTCATTTGTGGAGGCATTAGATGCTATTAGGTACGCTTTAGTCACAAGTGACTTTTTTTTTGACTGGTGAGCCTAGTATCAAGATGGAAGTTCATATATATTGCACTGACCGCAGCAAAGTCTTCTACTGTTTTGACCACATAAAGTTATTGAATATTCTGAGGAATTGAGGAGCACCTTATTGCTCTCATAAGGAACCTAAACAGTGATCAACAGGCTACAGTCAGGGCAGAATATTACTTACTCAAATCAGTTGTTCACGACAGAAGATCCAGCACTCAGGAAGTACAGCAGAGACTGGAACACAGCAGATCTCAAATCTTCAAATGCAGTGATCTGTCTCTACAAAGAAAGGTCAGAATTGTCCAGGCTGTGGTCTTCTCTGTGGCTCTTTGTGGCTCTGGACAATAAAGAAGCAAGACAGAAAATAACACAGGTCATCTATAGCCTAATGCCCCTGTAAACAAGTGTTTATAGGAGCAGTGTGTGAAATTCAGGCTTGAACATTCAAAAAGTGGCTAAAATTAGCATCAGAATGTGAGAAAATCACAATGTTAAGGGTGCATCTGAGATGTCTACGTATCATATATCTACTATAATTAGCATGCTAACCTGCTAGCCCAAGCCCGTTCTATCTCATAATACTGCTTTGCATCAGAAGAACCGATATTGAGTAACTGTAATCTGAAGTAATACATTAGTCAACATGGATTATTACATTAACAATGGTTACGAAGTAGCAACTATGTGCTTACATGTTAACATGTAACAATTGTTGCATGTTTGCCTACCATTAGTTAACCATTGTTAAAGTATAACTTCATGTTAATTAATGTATTATTTAATGTACTTTAGTCAACACTTAATTTAAAGTGTTACAGAGAAACCTGCATATATTACAGCATTTCTAGACACCACAGTGCTTTCCCATCAAACTGTTTAGATTTATTAATTGCTGTATTTGGCCACAACTTGCCTCACACAAGAAATGAATCGCTAACAGTTAGCACAGCTATGTCTTTTCTCCGCTCAAAGGCCTGGGACAGTCTCTTGATTTATTAGATCTAATGATGAAAATACAGTGTAAACAAATAACATTTCTCCATTTTAATAGTTCTTGTCAGAATTAACCCAGAGAATACAAGGTAACATTTCAGCAACACGTTACTAAATTAATCATAATCACAAGTTTTTACATAAGCCTGGTCCTTAATATTTGTTGCCCCCTTGAGCATGTATGACAGCCTGCAGCCTGTGACAGCTGTGAATGAGTGTCTCTATGCTTTCAGCTGGTAAAGCTGCCCAATAATTTCCGGCTGAGTTCTGTTTTGATTATGGTTTAATACATGCTAATCTTTCTAATGATGAATAGCTCCATCTGTCACTAGTACTAAAATTTGCATCATCACTCATAAAACGGTAACGAACATATAAATTCAGCCAAAGGTACGTGAACTGTGTTTATTTCCGCATATATTAAATATTTTATGTGTTTTATTATTCTCTACTTTATTTTATATTCTTAGTTTTTTGCTGTCGGTTACAAACAGGAACTGAAACCTTCTCTCTTCCAGCGCACGTTATTTTTTCCCAGGTCTATTCCGGGACACACCGCCTCGCGCGCCAAGATTGGCTAATGGGTGACGTACACTTAGCGATGATTGGCTGAAAACTCTTGCGAGTATGAGCTACTAGCCAATCCTAGTGTAGGAGGCGTGGCTTGTCCGAATATACGTAGGAGAACAAAATAACGCTTCCCACGCATTGTGACGTTGTGGACTGCTCGACTCCTTCGCTTCTGAGTCCAAATGATTCGAACCGATTCCACAATGGAGTGATTGAGAATTTTTCTTGGTCAAAGCATAGAGAGGATGATCCAGCGAAATACAATATTCTAACAGTAACTACATAATACACCATCATGGGTGAACGCATGGAATATGAAATCTGAACGTCTTTGTGTGGACTCTAGCTCAACGCTGTTTTGAGCCGACTCTCTGTTTCTAAACCTCTGAAACCGGAGAATCGATTCTTTCTGGTATCGACTCCCAGCTCTAGCCTGACTCCGGAACACCTTTTGCTGCAGTCTGAGGAGGCGCTGTTTTCACTGACAAATAGCTCCTCAGAACACTGCAACGTTATCGTTACCTTTGCTGTTAGCTACCTCAGATATTCCCGGTTTAGAGCCTCCTTTACAGCAAATTAGCGGAACGGCCGGCCTGTTCAGGCTAAAACGAGGGAGGCATCCTGGAAGGAGCAGGAGTACCGAAGATATGCACTCAGCACGGGTTTTATGTGACTCCTGTGATATGTGATGAGATGGCCCAGCCGGGAAAAGAGCCGAAGCAGACGAATCGCGTCGTGCTTGTCAAAAGAATAATAATGAACGATGACAACCCGGTAAGCATGGATATGACAGTTTGTGAACCTCACAAAACACATTACCTAGCAGTGATATTTATGTTTACGGGAATGACGTTACAGCAGTTAGCTGCTTAGCCTGTTAGCTCCATCGCTGGTTTGGTGTAGTTAGCGGTCAGATGATGTGCTCATTCATTCAGCCAAAGCCTCACAGGGAATGACTGACATTCAAAATGTAGTTAGAATTATGGCGGTTTGTTAGCTGATGTGTTATGCTAATGGATATTAAGTGTAAACAAAGCCGAGGCTAAATGTGTAAAATGAACGTTGGCTAATTAGCTGGTCGGCTAACTGACGCTTTTCCAGTCACCATTTTGAAACTTCGCTTCATTTTGTCCGCTAATGTCAGCAAACCGTCGCAAGATGTACGAGTGTCATGTCGTCTTATTAACACCTATTTATCAATTACGAGTGTGTATTAAGACATTTGTCGATATTGTCTAGATATGTAACGTTTGTTTTGGTGCGCGTTTCCTTTTTAGCGTTAGCCTGCTAGCGGCGCTTGGTGTTACGTAACACGGATGGAGCTGCGCGCTCTTGGCTGTGTATATTCTGGACTTGTCTATAGCCCTTAGTGGGGACCGAATGTCCTCATGATGATAGGACAACATGGCAGCTAAGTAAGGTCAGGGTGTTTCTCTCGTGCTTACAGGAAATATGTTAATTTCACCATAAAATGCAGCTGTTTTGGGGAAAAAGGTCTTAAAAATAGCACGACGATTGCCGTGTGCTCACTGAAGTTAAGGTTAAGGCTAGAGTAGGGTCCCTACAAGTATAGTAACACCAACGCTTGTGTGTTAAGATCAGTCCTTTCTTATGAAGCCCCCCCCTCACTGAAATGATGAATACATGCATGAAGCCGGTGTGTGTAGCCCCCCGTGACTTGCTGAGCTTGTTTTTGCTTTTTTCTCTTTAAAATATTTAATCTCTACATTTAATCGATGACACAGTGACTACTTTATGAAAGAAAAATAATTTTATTCCAGGTATATATATATATATATATATATATATATATATATATATATATATATATATATATATATATATATATATATATACACACACACACACACACACACACACACAGAGTGAGACATGCAAATGATTCAAGTGTCACGCTCAGCCACGCATGTGTCATTAACAAAGACTGGCCTTATCTCAGTGAGCTACAATCGCGGACATTCAGCAAGCGGTGATGCCCCCCATGAGTCGTCCTGTTAGTGAAAGCACCATTGGCAGACGCCTGCATGATGCTTATCACGCTTAACACCACGTCAACGTCGTCAAAGACTGCTGTGGTGTCGTGCTTGTCATGGAGTAAGTTATCAGATCAGTGAAGAGCCATGAATCTGTGTGTGGAGGCACCGTGGTCAGAGCCAAGATGAATGGTTTGTTGTGACATGTAACGCACCAAAAGGCCTGGTGTCCCTCCACCTCCACCTCTACAGCAAAATCTGCAGGAATTGTATGAGAAGATTCGAGGTGCATGGGATGGATTCATGCAGGACACCATCGTTTCTCTTTCCTGGTAAATTTGACCTTCCGTTTGAACAGCATTGCAGTCTGACACTTCCTTCCGGGTGCATCTTTAATCTGGTTTCGTATTACAGAGAAATCTGGCATTTCTCTGCCAAATAAATGGCAGACATTTGAAATCAGTATTCCAGCATCGCCTAAATGTTCAGCTTTCACAGTGTGGGATAAATGTGTCATCAGACATCGGTCTGAACCTTCCATCACATCTAAACACCTGCTCACTGCTGTTGCTGATACGGATGTGGTTCCGTAATTAATGTCCATCTCTATTTTAAATGTGCTCAAAACACAGTTTGTGCTAAATGAACTTAAGAAGCACAGTAGTACCACTACTTCCTATTTGAATGGGCTCGTTCTGACTCTTGACTGACTCTGTGTGCCTGCATTTGATGGACCTAATTATTTGCAAAATTAATTTTGTTGTGAATAATGTGCTTTTGTATTCCTTTGGGGTATGTTCCTTGAGGTAACACTGTACAGCATTGGAAAGAAAGGATCCAGAGGGTCACAGAGGAAGGGAGAGAGACTGAGAAAGACAGACAGGGACTCTGTTGCCATATTTAAAGAAGTCTGTTACCCTGATGCAACATTTTGAAATTATGTTTTGCTTTCTTGCACATCAAACAGTCCTTTTAAAACCACAATTAACAGTTAAAGCAACATTATGTAAGAATTTGACATTAAAATAACAGCTTCAAAATTACGTTGATGGTGCACCAACTTATTATAGTGAGAATGGCATCCCGTTTATTGCCAATTTGGGCCTGAAGTGTCTGCTGTAGTGCTGTGTAACTGAAGGAATGTGCTTGAGACCTCTTGTGAGACTTGCAGAATGCTTTATGGCACCACGTCACACACCAACAATTATAGGTCTTCAGCTGGTTATAAGACCAGCTGAAGACTGGAGGAGATGGAAGAGAAATGGAGAGTGTGACAGACCAAGAGGCCAAAGTGAATCTCTGGCTGGCTTTTACTCGTTGGCGGGAGCTGAAAGAGAAGAGGACGCAAGACAGTCTCACAGTTAGGTGGACAACAATGACCATCTGACAGCAGAGGCTACATCTCAGCCTGTATTGTTCATGAAAGAAAGTAAGCTAATGTGTCATCCCTGTCTCGCCAAGTTTAGTAGTCGTCAAACCTCAGTCCTCAGAAGTAAATTCACCCCCATGAAAGTTTGGAAATCCTGGAATATTACCTGCAAAATCCTGGAATATTACTCTGAATTGAAAGTGAGCATGGTCTATGGGTCTTCTGAAGTTGTCTTTGCCGGCACACTTGTAGATTTAACAGCCGTCTTTACTTCTCCAATCAGCAGTCTCCACATGACAGAATGGAAGGACAGTTTGTGCTTAACCAAACCAGCAAGAACGTTTCGACCACATCTGCCCTCTGCTTTATTGCGAGCTGGCTTTCTGAGCTGACCCCGGACAGTGCTGAACACACGCAATGCTGGATTGAATTCCACCTCCACAGCTGAATCTCTGACTCCCTTCTCTATGTACATGTGTCGTCATTGGTATATGGATGCTGCACATTGCATTGCACATAGCAGTGATTTCAGTTATGTAGAAATAATGTGATGTAAAAATAAAGTGATGTGTGCCGGTGTAAAGGGAAGTCGGGTTCTGTATTTTTCAGCTTGTCAGCAAATATTTGAGGGAGTCTCAATGCGTGATTTGTATATGTGACAGAGGTGTAACTGAATTACAGTCAGGAACTGTAGGGGGAACCCCAAAAGCCAAAGTACCTATTCCATATGCATAACGCTGCTTTTAAAAGAATCAAGTGATTTTTTTTAAGTAATCAGAATTTTATGCAAGCAACCAGACTTTTATTTTCTAAATAAAACCGTTAACAGTAGTGTGGTCATGTAGTATGCTGATTGCTGTATGACTAAATCAGCAGGAATGGGCTTTTATCAGTTAGGATTGCCTACATTATTAAAGTGGACCTCACACTCCAACAGACATGAATCGTATTTTTACTGGTGAAAATGTGTTTTTCTCAGGGAAGCTGTCTGGTGCAGATCCATCATGACCCAAAAAGAAGTTGACCCCCACACTTAATTATTGACCATTTCATTATCATAAATATGTATCATGTGTGTGTTTTTTTTTTTTTTATTTGTTATTTTTTTTGCTGAATTTCTTGGACCGTTTCCGTTTTAACCTTTGCCACAGAAACACCAGTTAAATCCACAGAGTGTTTTCCTGAAACGGTTGAATGCCTTCTGTCAAGGAAATGCCTGTGGAAGTACATGTCATGTAAAAGCTTAACTGGTTCTTTTTGTAGGATGCCTGCAACCGTTATGTAACTCGCTTACCAAACTGTTTACAGCATATTCATAGTTCTCAGCATTTTGTGTCTCTGACACTGTTGAGTCTGCTTTATAGGAAAGTGTGGTGTTTATTATTAAAGGCAGATTGATTTGAATAATGTTTTTTTTTTTTTTTTTTAAGATCAGATAGGGTGAATGACAGGTGGGCTGGAGATAACTCCTGTCCATACACACTGCTTGTTGGAAATGTAACTTGTTTGCTATAAGTGAATTTAGTATTGCTGTTTGTGGCCTCACAAATTTGCTCTGTGGTAAATAAATGTGTACATTGCTTTAACTTGATCATTTGCTGGGAAGCAGTTGTTGACAATTGGTGTCTGTATTTTTAGATGCAGCAGGGAATCGGAAAACCCAGCGTCTACCATGCTGTGGTTGTTATCTTCCTTGAGTTCTTTGCATGGGGACTGCTTACGACTCCAATGCTTACAGTAAGTTTTGCGATCTCCTTTCTTCTCTCTCGCTTTTATCACCTGCTGTCTTGCATTGTAGAGTTTCCTAATAAGGTCTCACTGTATCCTTTTCCTTTTAGGTTTTGCATGAAACATTCCCGCAACACACGTTCCTGATGAATGGCCTCATTCAGGGAGTGAAGGTGAGAGATAAGAGTGTAATTTATTTTTGGTGACTGTCTCTTAACCTACTTTGCGCTCTTGGCTGAAAGACTTTGATTTGTGTCACCAGGGCCTGCTGTCTTTCATGAGTGCTCCATTAATTGGTGCTTTATCAGACGTCTGGGGGAGGAGATCTTTCCTGTTGGTCACAGTGTTCTTCACCTGTGCCCCGATCCCTCTGATGAGGCTTAGCCCTTGGTATGATCCTTACGCTCTTCCTGTACTTTTTCTAAGCCTCTCTTTGTCTCTCAGCATCTCCCACCATCTCTACCTTTCATCTGCCCTCCTTGCTTTCATTTAACGGGTGTTTCATCTTGATGTCATAAATTAGGCCTGATCTGAGGGATATCTGTACCAAGCCTGTAATTGACACCTTGCTATTGCTGATTCTGATGTTAATAATTTTTTGCAGTTTAACCATAAGAAGTTATTATTCATTTTTGTGCAGCAAACAAAAGTTGGGGTTAAACTCGTAAGATGATGCAACCTGTTCAATACATATTCCAATTAATAGGCAGCAACAGATCACCAGAAAGTCGTGGTGTCCACTCCTATTGTAAGAAACCCTCCTCTTCAGTGTTATCAGCTGTTTACTTACTACAGTCTAAAAGAAACATTTTTAAGTTAAACCTCAAACTTCATCCCTCTCCAAAGGTGGAAATCACCGCCAGCCTTAACTTGCTTTGCTTCTATTTATATCACATCTTTTGTTTGCTGCCGAAAGTAGATTCTTGGTGAGAGCAGACGCTTGCCAAGAGCTTCAGCCATGAGCACATTTAGTCTCCCTTTCATTGGGCCACCTGTCCTTAAATGATCTAATCGGGAGCAGCACCTTCAACATGATTCACAAGAGATTAGCCTCTACCTTGGGGTAGTGCTTCTTCATCATCTTTTCATGTTGCTGTGATGGCAAATGCAACGCTATAGTGACTTACTATCACCTTTTCAGCTACCAAGTAGTATTATTAGACAGAACGGCCTGATGCACATTTACCACTGGTACCATAATTAACACTGTTCCCTAACATCACAACTGCAAGCCATTTATGTAGCTGTTAGAAAAACAGTCAGCATCGTCTGGATAACCTAGGCCTGCCAGAATGTATGTAACTCCTTACAAAGCTCATTATCACATTCAAAGCATCTTTAGCTGTGGCTGTGTGTGCGTTCCAAGTGGCTCTAGTAGAGTGGCTCTAAACAAGGGACACTGTGGTTCAGGTTCGACTCAGGGGAGTGCATAACTGCTCTAATATTGGACAAGCCTTCTTCCGCTGCAATCCTTCTAGTCTAATTGCATTATTGTCTTTATACTCAAGTGTTAATCAATTATGTGTTCATCACAGAAACTCATTTTTATCACATTGACAATAAAAATATGATTAGCTGTGAAGTCCTAGGGTTCAAATTTAGTAGATAGCTTTATCCTGTACAGCTCACACATTAATTGTTACTCCTTGTTCATTGTTTGATACTGTTATAATACAAGCCCAATTTGGTCACCTTACATGGCAGCTATGTTTGCTCAGTAGCTAACAGTAGTTGCAGTTTCGAATCAATACTGTGTACATGCAGATATTTGCAGTTGTCTGTATTAAGGAAAGCTGGACTAATCCAAAATACACTCATTCTGTTGGCTTTCACCAAAAAAATAAATACAATGGTTACACAGCTAACACATAAACAAATATATACACAGTACTGCTCTCATCAACTCCCTGCTTCCAATTCCACACTTAGCTTGCCGCAGCATAATAGGACTGTAAAATGTAACAACTGAGGAAAATATTTGCAGTCGGCTTAAATAACAGGCATCTCTAATATCGAAGTCATTTCAGATGATCACGACTAAGACGACATGTTAAATGTTAAAGGGACGGAGAAGTTCACCATCTCATTCAGGAGCCAAAACTGGCAGCTGAAATTCCGGTTTCATATTTATATTTACATTTACATTTATGGCATTTAGCTGACGCTCTTATCCAGAGCGACTTACAAGGGTAATGACTACAGGTAGGCCAATGTAGTGTTAGGAGTCTTTGAGCCTTGCCCAAGATACTCCTGTCTTATTGGTGAAGCAGAGCCCATAGTCACCCCAGGACTGGGATTAGAACCACCGTCTGAGTGCTCCCATAGCGATTGTATGTATGGTGGGCAGTAGGGAGTTGGTCCACCCGTCTGAGTTATGTGAGTGTTACCCACTGAGCTACACCAACCACCAATCATATGATTTTGGGGTTGCAGCTCCACATGTGATGAAGCTCAAAATAAGCAGGTGGAATGCCTTAGGTATTCTTTGAGCCTCACAAAATAGGCAGCCTCTGATTTTGGCCTCAGAGAAGTTAACAGAGATGCTCAATACTGCATATTTGAGTGCTTCCACTTATACCAGACCTCATAGCTTGAACCCCATTTTATCAGATATCTGAAGTTTTAATCCTTTTAATGTAAAAAAAAAAAAGGTATTTTTGTCTAGACAGGGAACTGAGCCTGTGATCTGATCTGTCTACGTGACTGCGCTAAATAACATCTGCTGCAGATGTGGACACTGATTTATTTATGACTCATTGCTTCTGTCATGTACAACAAATTAACAACTGTCCTTGTTTGACGTCGCAGGTGGTACTTTGCCATGATTTCTGTGTCCGGGGCCTTCTCTGTCACCTTCTCCGTCATCTTTGCATATGTAGCTGATGTTACTGAGGAGCGGGAGAGGAGCACAGCATATGGCCTGGTAAGGGACTTTCTTGATTGCATTTAAAAAGTAGGCTGTTCTCAGTAGAAGGATGATCGGTGATGCTCTTTAAAGATATTTATGTTCATGGGTGTTGTGCTTCTTTTGAAGGACCACTTTCAGTCTTGCTGACCTATCTAGCTGGACCCGAAAGAGCAGAGTTTTCAGCTGGGTCTTATTTCGATAGCTGGGCTTTCTTTAATTAGTCATTTTATTTTTGTTAATCATTAGATGAGCCTATACTTGGTTGCATCGTCCCTGATTCTTGCATAAACTCCATCTAGGTCTCGGCCACGTTCGCAGCAAGCTTGGTAACAAGCCCTGCTATTGGAGCTTACCTGTCAGCAAACTATGGGGATAATTTGGTCGTGCTGGTGGCGACGCTCATCGCCTTGGCTGATATATGCTTCATACTGTTGGCTGTCCCCGAGTCCCTGCCAGACAAGATGAGGCTGAACACCTGGGGTGCCCCCATCTCCTGGGAGCAGGCGGATCCATTCGCTGTAAGGGTAGAGGGGAAAAAAGCATCTGAGAAAAACACATATCAGTACAGACTCTTTGATTATACTGGACGTGTTCCCAGGCTGTGTACTGATTTTGTAATTTTGTTGCAGTCTTTGAGGAAGGTGGGGAAGGACACCACAGTGCTGCTCATCTGTATTACGGTGTTTCTGTCTTACTTGCCAGAGGCAGGCCAGTACTCCAGCTTCTTCCTCTATTTAAGACAGGTGAGGATCTTGCTTCTGTATGTGTTGTAGAAGGTTTTGTTAGTTTTTCTGTTCTCTTCTCGTTGTCGAATAATACTAACATCGTAGTATTTTCTGAAGGTATGTGTATTTCACTGTGTCAGATGATATTTCAGTCCAGACTATTTATATGCAATTGCATGTATGACTCGGTAACACAAGTAGCAGAAAACGTACATGATTACAAAAGGTTTTTTTTTTTTTGTCGTCATCTTGTCCTGGGATGTTTTTAGTACTCTGGTAACATGGTCACCTCACAGGGCATGATTGTCAAGGCGTCATTCAATAAATGTCAAACCATCTATGTTAAACAGTGCTGTTAAGGGCAGAGAAGGGCTGTTTAGCATTAGCTTAGCTAGCACAAATGTAATTTTTCTTACCATAAAACATGGAACATGTTATGTGATTGAATGTCTATCTTGATCAGCTAACTTTCCTAGTTATGATAGCTTAGCCAGCAGGCTACAGACTCAAGCAGTGCCAAACACCACAGTACAGGGTTAATTTTGACCAAGGTCCAGGAGAGCAGTTGTCAATTGACTTGTGTTTGAGTGACAGAAAGCCAGAGTCAAAACTGTTCTGTGGTGATTAGGACGCAAAGGCTAAGCTATTGATTGACTAAGCTACTGATAGTTAGCTAGACCAAATGTGCCATACGGCACAGGCTTGGTTCCAGGTAACTGAGGCTAACTTGAGCAACTGGTGTTGGAGTAAAATCTGAAATTGAGCATATTCCTTAGTACATGTGTCTCTTGTCTGTCGCTACCTTAAAATACTACCTTGACTGTTTTCGACGAAATTCGACGCATCATAATTTTGAAATATCATCATCCTCCTTTTGAAGCATCACCAAACCCTAATTTACTGTATATATTTGATAAGTAATGTAATGTAGCATAATGTCTCCGTTTTAAGCACCCAGTAAATCATGCACAGTGATAAAGGTCATATCCTGGCTACCATGCAGAAGTATATGAAACGGAAAATAGAAAACCGTCAGTTTGGCAACGGAGGCACTAGTATTTTATAGGCATTATATGAGTGCTGCACATCATCTGTCAAATATATTGCCAAATGTAATGCTAAAGCTGAAAAGCACTGTGTCTGCAGATGATATATCAATCAGCATGACTAGGTAGAATCATGCAAGCTGTCTGCTTGTGTTAAACCTCTTAGCAGCTGTTTTACTGTGGCATATAAAGGCCCAAAATGTCCAGATTATACTTCTCACAGTTTTCTGAAAAATGTGCTGTAACCCTAATGTACAATAACAACAATAAAACCTAACTGACTGTGAGATTTACTGCCTGAATTTTCTCCCGGTACCTTCCTAGTAGTGTGTTGAATACCTACTAGGTCACAAATCAGTTATGAATCGGTTCCTGCTTTGCTTTTATATGTTATATGTTGTAGGGAAGCAAAATGAGGTGTGATTTAGGCGATTTCTACCTCATGTTGTATGGGCAGCGTCTGCAGAACCTACTCTCTTCAATTTAGCTCACTGTTGGGCTGTTATTTGTCAAAACCAGCTAATTTGATTCTGTCCCGACAGTGCCTGTAAGCAGTGATATAGCCCTTCCTCTCTTTTTCTCTTTCTCCATCTCACAGGTCATTAACTTCTCACCCACTACAATCGCTGTGTTCATTGGGGTGGTGGGGATCCTCTCCATCTTGGCCCAGGTATTTAATTGAAAAATGTCTCTGCTGGACCATATTATGTGCCTGTGACAGATTTTTGTGCTGCCTCATTGTCGGAGAAAGTTGCTCTTTAATAAGCCAAGGTTGTAACCGAATTGCTCTTTGTTTAAAGTGCTCACTGATGGCCTAATACTGTGCAAGGTAAACTTCCGCTCAGTTAACAGATGAGGCCATTTGTATTACCTTGGATTGTCAGAGCTGTGTTAGGATGAGCAGGGATCTGTTTCCGTAGCAATATTGAGTAAACCTGTTTAGAAGACGTCCTATTCAAATAAAGGTCTTTACTAATACAAGAGACTGTGATCCCTAAAGGAAGGGACAGTGCTAATGAAACAAACTGATTAAGACAAGATCTGAATAGATTGATAACTGTATATCAGAATAATGTATGTACTTGGTTTTCGGTTGTTGGGCAGAATGGTGGAACACATTAGCATTAATGGGTGCCATTTTCTTTAGTGTAAAATTGACAATGACTGTTTTCCTTGATATCTGTATATTTGCAGGCCTTACTTTATATAGGACTGAAGCATGTAGCTTCCAAATGGCCTCTGGAAGCAACATTAGCATAAGCATTGTGTGTCCGGAACTCCACAAAATGGGTTTTCTTGCTCAAACTGCTGCACACATGTCTAAGATCACTATGTGTAATGCCAAGCATTAAGTGTTGTGGTGTAGCATGCTGCTAGTGTAGCATACTGCCAGTGGAATCTGGAGTGGAAATATTCTCTGGTGTGTTCTCTGACTTATATTTAATTACCTGATAGTCAGATGGACAAAACTGGCATTGGTGGATTAAGAGTGGAGCGTTTCCTGCCATAATGCATAGTGCCAGCATGCTAATGGATTTAGAATAAGACGTACAATGAGCCCATATACGTGTTGCAGTTAGATGTACACATCCTTTTGGTCGTGATGTCTTTGTTTTAGGACATTTAAAATTATTTATTTATTTATTTATTTATTAAATATTGGTATATAGGATAGTAAATATCTAGAATGGCTAAATATTCCTTAATCATTTTGCCATTGCAATGTCCTGACTTTTCCATAAAATCTGCAGAGAGATTATTTACACTGTAGATCAGAATGCTAAGCAGTGGTCAGTTTGCATTGCACACTAAAACACTCTTGACCTCCTGGCAGACACTGTTTCTCACTCTGCTAATGAGGACCATTGGGAACAAGAACACGGTTCTTTTGGGACTAGGATTCCAGATCCTCCAGCTCGCGTGGTATGGCCTTGGGTCTGAGCCATGGTGAGTCATAAATTCTCTCCAAGTTAGATTATCTGTTCACATGCGGTTTAGCATGTTTGGTGGTGAAGTAGTAAAGCTGGTTTCCAGTGGTGTCACTTGAGCTAAGCAGAAGCTGTGCAGAAGTGAGTGTGCAGAAGATCCTGAAGTGACCGGTCTTTGTCTGTGCCATTTAGGATGATGTGGGCAGCTGGAGCCGTAGCTGCCATGTCCAGCATTACTTTCCCTGCAGTGAGTGCACTTGTATCTCGCAGCGCTGACCCAGATCAACAAGGTGAGATCACACTTCCATGGCCATATGAGTTTAGATGGATGTAATATGAAATTGGGTATTGAAGCGTTACATGCTAGTATGCTAACTAACTCTGGCATGTTGTCCTCTCTAGGGCTAGTTCAAGGAATGATCACAGGCATCCGTGGTCTATGTAATGGACTGGGCCCAGCACTGTACGGCTTTATCTTCTTTCTCTTCAACGTTGAGCTGAGTGGGATTGCACCAATCCAGGCTGACTATGGCATCCCTCTTCAGGCCCCCAGTGAGGTAAGTATTTGACTGTGGTTTTGTACACAGAAACCTTTTAACAAAGCTAAGGCTAATAAAGCAAGCAGTGAATTGTATAGGTAAGTAAGCAAACTTGATTAGGAATTTTTATAACACCTTCTCTTAACTCTTCTAAGCACTGCCAGGAGGTAGCCCACTCAGGCTTTACTGTTAGTCTCCACTAAGTAGCCTGAGGCATGTACTGTGTAGCTTGGTACCCAAAAAACTTTTATCGCTTGTAAACACCTCCCTTATCTGTCCTATTTACCAGCGTGTGGTAGTCCCAGGCCCTCCTTTCCTGCTGGGTTCGTGCACGGTCCTGGTGGCGTTCCTCGTAGCGCTCTTCATTCCAGAGCACCAGCCGGCGGCTGCAAAGACGAGCCAGGAGCGCAAGGGGAGCGGCAGCCTGGCTGGAGCTCACGTCAACACTCCGCTGCCGGGCAGCGATGAGGACTTTGAACCTCTGCTGGAGGACAGCACTGTGTGACTGCAAACCCTCTAAGCCCCTTCGAGTGAAACGAGACGAACCGGGGCACAAAATCCCTCCCCTTAACTCCCCCTCCAGCCTCCAGATCCAGTGGGGGGGCCCCCTCGAAACCTCCCTGGAGATTTGATTTATTTTTTATTTATTTATTATTTTTAAATTTGATTTTTTTTATATCAAGAAAAGGTTTATAGCCTAAAATTTGAGTATTTTGAACCAAAGTTTTCCATAAATCCATAATATATTTTCTTTCTTTTTTTCAACTGTATTTCGCCACATCATACCCAAACTAATTCATAAAGGGCTTGATGGCGATCGGAATTGGACACGCTGCAGCCAGAATAGAAAAGTGCAATCGGGCTTGTGGAAAACCTCAGATTGGAGGGCGTCTGGAGTTTGTGAATGTGTACAGATGTGTTTTAAAGTCAGGTTTCATGGGCAAAGTGCAGTAAAGTGAATCGCTTGAGCTGAGATTTCATTAATCTAATGGTTACTATCAGTGCAAAAGCTTGGACCTTTTTTTCAGTCAGGTTTTTTTTTTAGTTAATAGAACACTAATATACACATATGTACATTTTATCATCTTTGGATTAAGAGCCATGAGATGACCATGATCAGTGAGAGATTGCTTTGGATCTTCATCTTAGTTACTGGAGAGTTTCTCTTAACAAGCCTTAAAGCCTACATATCCGGTGAAGAGCGACTAAGAGTTTATTTATTATTTATTAACTTTTTTTGTGATGGTTTGTAGAATTTTAAAGCTAAGGCATATGGGCAGTTTTGGACGTCATTCTGGTCATGCCCTCAACATAAAGCTTCATCGACAGTTCCATTGTTTGAATTTTGCAGCAGGTCAGACAATTGGTGCTAACAGAATTGCTGAGCCTGACATAGTTACTGTGAGCAGCAGGTCGGTTGACGAAGCGTTTAGGCAGATCAAGTTTCTATGCAGTAGTTCTGGCATTTTTGCTTCAGCTTGCAAGTCACTGTTTATTTAACTGGTTTGTAAAACTGAGCTGTTTCTAAAATATCTGTATATGAATTTTTGAAGGACAGACATGGTGGTGATCATGTTCATTGGAAATCTTTGAACACTCACCTCCACTAAAGCATCGTGAGCTACCTCACCTTTTTTTTTGAGGTTCTGAGTCTCAAGTCTGAATTCGCTGGTAGCCATACTTGTTCTTTTTTGAAGATTAATCCCTAGAAATTGAAAAGCGTATTGATTTGTTTAAGGGCACTTGCAGCTGCATTCCTTTATTTTTTATTATTATTTTTTTAGTTAAAAAAACAAAACAAGACATGGGTTTGCTGGTACAGAGCTGGCAAGCCGTCATATTCCTCTTTTCCTTCCATCGTGTGATTTCCATACGTATGGCCGTATATCGTATACGTTCCTACATCTAACATTCCCCCTACAGAGCAATCTGTGTGACTAAGATTGTTAATTTTATTAAGTACCATGGAGGTATTTGTGGTTTGAGCTCCCATGGCTCACTATGATGCGGTACTGTGAACGAAAGGCCCCTTTTTTCCATCTGGCTGTTGTTGTATTTCTATTTCGAGCATTCCAGCCCAGCATGTCACAGCCTTCTCTCAACTACGTGTCAAAACAGCTCATGGTTGTCATTACTATCGGGACTGTTGCTTTGGGGTTTTCCAAACCTCTGTTCTCTCTTCGCCACCTTCAGCTGTTAAGGCCCTCCATGTGAGATGGCAGAGTCCAACTCTGTACTTCCATCTGTGAGTTTAAATTCCATCTTACATTTTTTTTCAACATTCTTTGCATAATTCAATTGTTGAGATAAATAAATCCATTCAGAGTGGTTTGATGTGAAATGGTGCACTGTACAGAAATTACCCTAATTTAATTAATATAATATTCATTTATTTTTTGTAGTGGTGATCGAAATCAGGGTTCAAGAGTGTCTACAATACCAATCTGGCCATCTAAAACAACCAGTTCAGTGGTAAATAGCGGTAAATCCTGAATAAATGTTTTTTAGTTTTTTTGTTTGTTTTTTTTGGTACCATTTTAGCCGTACGCCTTCCTGCATGCACTTGTTCAGCATGAATAGCTATTAAAGTGTGTTTTAGGCCAAACAAATTTGTAAAACTGTCATAAAACAACACCCCCAGGCAGCCAGTGTGTATTTTATATAACAGTAAATTTAAACCAGGCTTGTTTTTGCAGCTTTGCTATAGGCATTATGGAGGGAACGTTTGGAACCTTAACAAAGCTCATCAAAATTAATAATTTTGTTTCCATTATATTGGCTATTCGTGAGTTACTAAAATGCTTCAGACGTCTGGTTTATGTCACCACCACTATAAACAACTCGGACTCAACAGATTTCTCCAGATGGGCACATGTAAGCATTAAACTCACTCTGAATGGCTTTATGTATACAGTATATTCATACATAAGTACATACTCACACATATTTGAATTATGCAGAACTTTTGAAATATGGTGGGATGAAGTGTTTTCCGGAAGAGATTGCGAACATTGACGTCCCGCTGTGGATGACTGACCGCCTGTATTAGCGGCGGTTGATTCCATGGGCATGTATATAGGACCTGTAGTGCACAGCCTGTAACAGTTACTATGACCATGTAACATAAAATGATGGTAATATTAAGTATTTTAAGATTGTAAAGTATTGTACATGTATTGAATAGTATCAACGGAGTATATTAAATGTTGCTAGAACCTGCTATATTTTTGGAACCGAAACGCTGGCCACTCATATCTGGACCGTTCCCAGTCTCTGACACAGGGCTTTTGTAGGTTTGGCAGAGACGACTCATTTCACCAGCTCTTATCTTAATACAGCTTTTATGGAGACCGAAAAGGCCCCCGATGGGGGAGGCGGCGCAATTCCAGCTGTCTGTTGAATATTTGTGTTACGATCTCTGCAATTCTCATCTTTTCAAGAGGATACACAAATGTGCCTAAAATGTAAACCATGTTCATTTTTTTTAAATACCTGAAAGAGTGTAAATACTGCGTACGTGGGACAGCTTTTATTGCTGGCGAAAAATGATCTGTACAGTAACTTCTATTTATTGTAACGTCTGTTCGTGGTGGAGTCTGGTTAGTAGGCGTAATTGTTGAATAAAGAGGTGGAGAAGAGAAAGATCTAACGCTGTGGTTTGTTTCCTTGGTTTTGCCACTAGGGGGAGCTGTGGTGCTACTGTATTTTAAACCTGACTGCCCAGAATCTCTAGTATAGACTCACTGCGCATACAAATGACACATGTAAAGGTGTTTCTGTCTGTTCTTCCCTTTTCTCTTTTACATCAACTGTTCACGCTCAACTGTTAGCGCTTTTGCACCTCGGCGTAGCATATACAACACTTATCCACATATTTGCACTCCCTTAAGTAGCTCCTGACTGTTTTGTGTTCATGCTTTATCAGCAGCATTGTCTTGATGTTTTGACAATATTCACACAACTTGTCTCTCCTTGCGTAAGTGTAACACGCTGGTTCTTTCACAGTTTTCTCTTGCATTACTTAGAGCAGGTATCTTAGGTGCGAGAGGACTAACATGGTGGGCCTTTTTCTGTGGTCAATTCCTCAAATTGTCTTGGAGTATTAAGGAGGTATGAGGAATCCCTCACGGGCAGCTAATATCCAGAGTGACTGCTAATGTGCAGAACAGACAGCAGGCAGACGGGCTGGGAGTGACTCAGTAAGGTGCTGCCTCGTAGTCACCGGTATCTGGAGCCCTGCTGACCGTGCTTGCATCGCACATCTGCCTGGAAGGTGAGTCGGGGAGGATCCATAGAGTGAACATGATGATTGAGGTGGTCCCACAAATGCTCCATAGGGTTCAAGTATAGGGAATTAGGGGGCCAGGGTAGTACTTGGAAGTCTTGGTCATGCTCTTCCAACCAATGCTGTACATTTCTAGCCATGGCACATGTCGCATTGTCTTGCTGGAAGATCATATCCGCACCAGGGAGGACATTCAGAGTGTGTGGGTGTACGTGATCTGCAAAGGATTCATAGCCAAATTGGTTTTGAGTGCCTTCCACATGGATGCGTGGGTCCAGAGAATGCCATGAAAACATGACTACCTTTTATAAACCACACGCTGCTGCAGTCAGACGTGGTCATAATAATGTGACTCGACTGTGTAATAATGCCAACAAGTAGTAATGTATACATTTTTAGTGGCAGTGCAAAAAGCCAAAAACAGAGTTCCCGACCATTAAAGGGTGATCTGTCACCCTTTGCCTTCTTTTCAGAAGACCTACTTGTTCAGCTTTTCAAGGACATCTGCAGGGATCATTTTCCACACTTCCAAGGTCCAGTCTTGGAAGTTGTTTGCCTTTTCTGCTTCTTGTGATCCAAATAATTCAGTGATGCTGAGCTGTAGACTCTGAACTGGCCAGCTTATTGTTATGAGAACACCAGCAACTTAATTTCTTAGGTGAGGGGTTCTCGGCAGAATCGGAATCGTTATTCCGTGGAGTATGTCACACATACAAAGAATTATACAAAAAAAGAGTGAAACTGCACCTGTGTGACATGTACCCAGAGCACAGACTGTTAACAAGTATTACACTGACTGAAAATAACATGAGCTACAATAAACCAATATATGAATATCTGGGTTTAAATTCTATACTAGTCTGAGAAGACATAATGATCCTGTACAGCTGTGCAAATTATTATGCACTATGTTACAGAGGAGCTACTGCCACACAGTGAGGTTCAGTTCCAGTACATTCAATTCAAGTTTAAAGTGCAGGGTGGCCTCTGTTGTTACATCTGCTTTCAGAGCCATAGCACTGGTGTTCTCTCACAGTAGAAGGATGGACAGAAACACTTTTTCTGTAAGAGTGGGACTCGCTCTCTCTTTCTGTCTCTCTCTCTTTGTCTGTGTTTCTCTCTCTCTCTCTCTCTCTCTCTCTCTCTCTCCCGCTCCCCCGCTCCCGCTCCCGCTCTCTCTCTGTTTCTCTGTCTGTCTGTCTGTGTCTCTCTCTCTCTGTCTCTCTCTATGTCTGTCTCGCTATGTCTCTCTGTCTCTCGCTCTCTCTTCTGGAGATGCATTGCCCTTTCAGTCAAATAAGCATTTGTAAGATCGGAGACCTGGTTCATATTTTATGTTCCAATTTATCCCACAGGTGTTCAGTGAGGTTGCGGTCAGGCCTCGATGCACCCAGCTGGAGTTTCTCCACACTAAACTCATCAAGCCATACCTTAATAAACCTCACTCTGCACACAGGGGCCAAAACCTGCTGGAACAGGAACGGACCCCAACTGTTGCCATAAAGCTGAAAGCATATGACTATCTAACCGTTTGGCAGTTGTGGGCAGTCATGGGCTGGAGGTTGGGGAATGAGCTTTGTGACCGGAAGGTTGCGGGTTCTATTTCCTGAACCTACAGTAACAACTGAAGTGCCCTTGAGTAAGACACCTAACCCCCAACTGCTCCCCACGCGCTGCGTATAGGGCTGCCCACCGCTCCAGGCAAGTGTGCTCACTGCCCACTTGTGTTTCTGAATGTGGGTGTTTGAAATTGCACCTAGTGACCTTGTGTACAGCTGACTGACCATGGAAACCTATTTTATGAAGCTGCTGATGCACTGTTTTTGCTCTGAAGTTGCTTCCAGAGGAAACCAACAACAGGAGCTACACAGCACGCCACAGTAATGTGGCCCACTGGTCTTTATGGCGGAGCAGCTGAAGCTCCTATATGTTTCCGTTTCACAGTAATAGCACTTTCAGTTGACTGATGCAACTGAAGGACTGACCTGTGACCAGGGTCGCATTCAATGACGATGTATACAGAGAGCAGACCTTGGAAAATAGACAGCAAGTCCAGATACCAGCTAGCTGTGCCTAATAATGTGGCAGAGCTGCAGTAATCCAGCCTAAATATACCGGATCCCTACTTGGCAGCATTGTGCTGGCCGGCTGTAGCAGATGACCAGAATTACAGCATTAACCTTCTTTGCCCTCTGGATGGCAGTGTAGCTGTAGCTCAGCGGCACCCAGAGACAGCAGCGCACTGAGCTCCACGCAGATCTGATGAGGACGCCTCTGGCCATTTAGTGCTTGAAAAATCAAGCAGCTAAAACCCACCCAGTGTTGGGCATGCAGTGACATTTCGGGGGATAGGAAAACACTGACCACCCCACACTCTCTCTCTCTCTCTCTCTCTCTCTCTCTTGCTCTCTGTGTAAACTAGAAAAAAACATTTCCATTGTTTGCCTGGCAGACAATACGGTGTTTGTTTGCATTCCTGTGAATGATTTTCAGTATGATGCTGCACCTGTAATGCGGCCCGTACTGTGAATGCTCATGTTTTGGAGGCTGTGTAAGATATGACGGATGGTGCGTGCATAGCACTGTGAATTCTGCATTAAGGGTGCACAATGATTTTGAACTTAGCAGATAACTGTGCAAAACAAACCACCACCACCCTTGTCTGATATTTCAAACTGATGTTTGATGATGTGCTTATTGTACTTCCAAAGAGGAGTATGGAGTACTATGGGTCACCAGAGGGACAAATGGGAGACCCCCTCCTTTCTGTTCATTATACTGCATTTGTTGGCCCATTGAACCCCATGTTACACTTCTCCATAATCCAGGTAGATACACTCATCCTTAAAAGAGTAGTTGCACCCAGAAGGCATCTAGCAACAGGAATGAAACTTATTGGGTAAGGTCATCCTGTTAATGCCAGCACCATTGGCAGACGGGTGCACAGTGCAGGGCTATATACACAAAGACCGTTACAACAGCCGTCCACATCAACGTCACTGCAACGGTGTCGTGCCAAACGGTCATGGAGTATTTCAGAATGGCAGCGGGTCATCTTCAGTGATGAGTCCCACTTCTGTCTTGGTGGAGCCGACCAATAAATCCGTGTGTGGATGCATGTGTGTTCAGTGCCAAGATCAATGGTTTGTTGTCATGCGTTACATGTCCAGAAGGCCTAATGTTATTACACTTCCACCCCTACCGCAAAATCTGCAGGAACTGTGTGTGAATATTCAAGCTGCATGGGATGGATTATTACAGGACACCATTAGGAACCTCTACAACTCTGGTGTGTTGCATTAGCAAACATGGCCGCCCAACACCATACTGAGAGATAGACTTCTGTATGTGTAGCTCAATCAATATTGCCCATATCAGTCTAAATTTAACATCATTTATTGTAACCTTTATCTTCCTTTCCCAATACTTCCCAATTCCCAAACTATTCCTTTGATGATGAGTGTATATGGGTTATGCTAATTAATTATATCTATATTTATTTAATTTTCAGTCATAAGGAGTAAGAAAAAGACAGCTTAGCTTAAGGGAAATTACACAGAAGCAACTTAATACTTACTTAACAACTACATATGGACTTACTGTATTCAGCGTTCAGCAGTGTCCACTCTTCCTATTTTACATGGTGCCCATCCTTTTCAGTTGACCTGTTTCTCTGTAGAGCTGGTTTTGCACACCTCCAAAGTTTAGTCATACAAGCTGGTTGTACTTATTGCTTCTCACAATTTCAATAATTAAAACACATACTGAGGTTTGGACGCTGGGGTGGCCAAATCATTGTTCTAAGAACACTAGCAGCTTCTTTGTTTGATTTCCAAATCTACGTTCTTTTTGTATAGCTCCTCCTTATAGAAAAGGCTTCTGTGGTGGTGTGGTGGCGAGTGGTTGATGTTATGAGGCAGCCACATTGAATTCGGAGATGGTCCAGTCTATTTTCAGGTGCCACACGTGTTTAACATAAAACAAGATGGCTAGTAGGTCCCTCTTGACCTATAAAAGGTAGCTCATACAGCGGGTGCAACTAGCTGCACTTTAGCCCGACTTACCGCCTTTTCCCTCCATGCTCCATTCGTACCCCATAAGCCCCTCCCACTACACGGAGCATAAAATTGCTGGGGGTAATCATACACATTACAAGAGTCGACACAGACACGACACAAAGACTCTAGACAAATTACAATGACTACACAATACCCAAGTGTAGGAGATTTGATGTGTCTGGCGCCTTGACATCATCACAGCTTCGTAATGGCTATAGTGACAGTTTTGGTGTCCAGCTGCGTATGAGTCCAAACACAGCACTGCTGCTTTAGTGACCAGTATCAGTGTCCAAACACAGCACTGCTGCTTTAGTGACCAGTATCAGTGTCCAAACACAGCACTGCTGCTTTAGTGACCAGTATAAGTGTCCAAACACAGCACCGCTGCTTTAGTGACCAGTATCAGTGTCCAAACACAGCACTGCTGCTTTAGTGACCAGTGTAAGTGTCCAAACACAGCACTGCTGCTTTAGTGACCAGTATAAGTGTCCAAACACAGCACCGCTGCTTTAGTGACCAGAATAAGTGTCCAAACACAGCACCGCTGCTTTAGTGACCAGTAGAAATGTCCAAACACAGCACCGCTGCTTTAGTGACCAGAATAAGTGTCCAAACACAGCACCGCTGCTTTAGTGACCAGTATAAGTGTCCAAACACAGCACTGCTGCTTTAGTGACCAGTAGAAATGTCCAAACACAGCACTGCTGCTTTAGTGACCAGTATAAGTGTCCAAACACAGCACTGCTGCTTTAGTGACCAGTGTAAGTGTCCAAACACAGCACCGCTGCTTTAGTGACCAGTGTAAGTGTCCAAACACAGCACCGCTGCTTTAGTGACCAGTATAAGTGTCCAAACAGAGCACTGCTGCTTTAGTGACCAGTATAAGTGTCCAAACACAGCACCGCTGCTTTAGTGACCAGTATAAGTGTCCAAACACATAGCACAAACCGCTGCTTTAGTGACCAGTATAAGATTCCAAACACACAGCCACCGCTGCTTTAGTGACCAGTATAAGTGTCCAAACACGCAGCACTGCTGCATGCTTTAGTGACCAGTATAAGTGTCCAAAGACAGCACCGTTGCTTTAGTGACCAGTATAAGTGTCCAAAGACAGCACTGCTGCTTTAGTGACCAGTATAAGTGTCCTAACACAGCACCGCTGCTTTAGTGACCAGTATAAGTGTCCAAACACAGCACTGCTGCTTTAGTGACCAGTATAAGTGTCCAAACACATAGCACTGCTGCTTTAGTGACCAGTATAAGTGTCCAAAGACAGCACCGTTGCTTTAGTGACCAGTATAAGTGTCCAAAGACAGCACTGCTGCTTTAGTGACCAGTATAAGTGTCCAAACACAGCACTGCTGCTTGAGTGACCAGTATAAGCACCGCTGCTTTAGTGACCAGTTTAAGAGTCCAAACACAGCACTGCTGCTTTAGTGACCAGTATAAGTAAGCACTGCTGCTTTAGTGACCAGTATAAGAATTCCAAACACAGCACTGCTGCTTTAGTGACAGTATAAAGTGTCCAAACACAGCACTGCTGCTGCTTTAGTGACCAGTATAAGTGTCCAAACACAGCACTGCTGCTTTAGTGCCATATAAGTTCCAAACACAGCACCTGCTGCTTTAGTGACCAGTATAAGTGTCCAAACACAGCACCGCTGCTTTAGTGACCAGTATAAGTGTCCAAACACAGCACTGCTGCTTTAGTGACCAGTATAAGTGTCCAAACACAGCACTGCTGCTTTAGTGACCAGTATAAGTGTCCAAACACAGCACTGCTGCTTTAGTGACCAGTATAAGTGTCCAAACACAGCACATCGTGCTGCTTTTAGTGACCAGTATAAGTGTCCAAACCAAACACAGCACTGCTGCTTTAGTGACCAGTATAAGTGTCCAAACACAGCACTGCTGCTTTAGTGACCAGTATAAGTGTCCAAACACAGCACCGCTGCTTTAGTGACCAGTATAAGTGTCCAAACACAGCACTGCTGCTTTAGTGACCAGTATAAGTGTCCAAACACAGCACTGCTGCTTTAGTGACCAGTATAAGATTCCAAACACAGCACTTGCTGCTGTTAGTGACATAGCCAAACACGCACTGCTTTAGTGACCAGTATAA
>JAMWET010001088.1:75000-86385 GCA_024036415.1 Prochilodus magdalenae | reverse complement strand
TAGAGAGAAGGGGGGTAGGAAGGTGGGGAAGGAGGGGTGAAGAGGGTGGGAGGGTGGGGGGGTGAGGGAGAATGGGTGGAAGTGGGTGGGGAGAGTGTAAGACGAGGGGTAAGAGAGGGGATGGAGGAAGGGGTATGGAGAGGTAGATGAGGGGGAGGTAGGGAAGGGGTAGGAAGAGGGGAGGAAGGAGGGGGTAGGAAGTGGTAGAGAAGAGGGGTGAGAAGATGGGGGGAAAGGAGGGGGTAGGAAAGAGGGGGTCGAAGAGGGTAAGAGAAAGGTGTTAAGAAAGGGGGTAGTAGAAGGGGGTAGAGAAAGAGGTGGTAGAGAAGAGGGGTTAGGAGAAGAGTGGGTAGAGAAATAGGGGGTATGAAGATGTTAGAGAAAGAGGGGTAGAGCAAGGGGGGTTAGTAGAAAGAGTGGGTAGATAAGATGGGTAGAGAAGGTGGGTAAAGATAAAGAGGGGTTTATGATAAGAGTTTTAGGCGAAAGAGGGGTGATAGAAAGATGGGGGTAATATAAAGGGGAGGGTATGTATAAAGAGGGGTAGGATAAAGAGTGTTAAGAGAAAGAGTGGGAGTATGAGAGTTGTTAAGACGAAAGAATTGGTTATTAGAAATATTGGTTAAATAATATGTGTTAATATATGATCTTGTTAAGATAAATAGTGTTTTAATATAAATATTTTTTATATATATCTTTTTTAATTACATATTTTTCAATGTTATATATAATTTTTAATATAAATATTTTTACTATAAAATTTTTCACCTCCATCTTTGTTTCCTCTCCATATTTTTCCTCTCACTCTTTTTTATACCTCTTTTTTCTTCCTCCCCTCTTTTTACCTCTGCCACTTTTTTTTCCTCTCCAATCTTGTTTCCTCTCCCTTTTTTCCCTTCCCTCTTTTTTCCCTTACCATCTTTTTTCATCTCCTCTTTTTTCAAATACCGATGTTGGTCCTAGATTTAACTGTTGTCACCTCAAGTATTTTTTCCGCGCACCTCGTTGTGTTCTTCTGCACCGCGTTGTTCTTTCCCCTTATGCTTTTTTTCTTTGTCCAGCGTCCCTTGTGACCCGGCCTCTGTTCACTGGGCCGTCAGAACTGAAGCACCAACAGCTGGCCGTGCGGCTCTGGGGTCTGTCCAGGAGTGGACCGAGCAGAACCTGCGGGGTGAGTACTAAAGTAGCAGCTGGTGCGATGATGTCACTTCCTGTTCCTAACTGATCTCTTCTCCTTCTCTCCGTTAGTTAGGTTATTGGTTTGTTCTGTATTTTCTGGAGAAACATGAACGGGTACTGAGTCCACACCCTCCAACTGTCAGCGAGGTTTGTAGCTCTGTCACACAGCAAGAGCCCACACCCACACCCCTACATCGCCCACACCCCTCCTCCATCTCCCCATGTGGTGTGCCATGCGTGTTTTATTTTGAGTGTACAGTTTTTGCGTGCGCACCGCACGCAAGACTCTCTACACGTACAATACCCAAAAAACATGCACACACATGGGGAGATGGAGGAGGGTGTGTGTAGGTGTGTAGGTGTGTGGACACAGCTGGTCGGTTCCGCAAGTTGGTTCTCGTCTGTCAGCCTCGCTGCTGGTTTGAAGTTGGGGGGTGGTAAAGCGGAGGTGCGCGGAGTCACTCTGACGAACGTGCTTCAGTCCAGACGAGTGCGGAGTGGTGGTCACACGGTGGTACATACTACCATCACACACCAGCTCATAACGAAGATCCAGCCTGACGTCCCGGTCTCAGACGACACTATAACGACGTACACACAGCTAACCGTCCATTTACCAAATATCTCCTCCGGGAAGGGACACCCTGGAAGGAGCCGACACGGCGTTAGCTCTGTCAGAGCGAGCTGCGTGATTCCATACTCTATATTTAGTCTGTGATATTTTAGGGCTCTGGTTTTAATACGTCTGGCCACGTGCAGCTGTGTGATGTAGCTGTGGTCAAGCTGCGGCAGCGGCTCGCCTGGAGTCGGGAGTTCATTACGGTGCTCTGTACTCTGCCAGCTTTCAGTATTTACAACAACACTTCACATCGACACCTTGACTGTTCTTAAATTTAGACCTTCCCATACTCCATTAGTTATTAGTTTATGACAGAGAGAGTAAAAATAGCCGGCTGGTGTACACACACACAGCCTCACCCACACGCGCACTACGTACACACACACACACACACTGGGACAAACAGGCACGCGCGCATTACACTACACCACACACCACATACCTAAGAAGACACACATCACACACACACCACACACTCACCCTCTCTCGCCTCTCACACACACACACACCAGACATTATATACACACAAAAGACACACATACAGGCGCCGCACACACTCACACACACACTCCCTCACACACCACAGACACACACACACCCACCTACATTACACAGACACACGACATTAGTACACCACGGCCACACACACACACACCACACTCTGCCGGCTTACCAACACACACACACACACACACAAAGCGCGCACACACGCACACACACAGACACATACACACTCACCCCTCTCACACACACACACACTCACCTCTCTCTCACACACACACACACACACACACACACATATATACACACAAAGACACACATACAGGCGCACACACACTCACACACACACTCCCTCACACACACACACACACACACACACACACATTACAGACACACACACACACCACACGCGCGCACACACACACACACACAGCAGCACACACATTACAAGACACCCCACACACACACTACACTCCCCCACAACACACACACACTCCCACACACCCACACACACCACAGGCGTCACACACACACACCACGCGCGCACTAGGGAGCACACGTGCCGCTGCACGGGAGGACAACACACTCCCTCACACACGACACAACACACGCACACACAAAGACACACAATACAAGCACGCGTCACACACCCCACCCAACGAACGCGTCGCGACACACGATCACAGGGCTCACACCACACACACACACACAAGCACGCACTCACTACACAAGAATATACACACACACAGAACACACACTTTCAGACAGCGACTAACACCATCTCTCACACACACTCCTGTCACACATCACAACACACCCACATCACACAACAGACACACACACACACACCCACACACACACTCCACTCACACAAGGACAACCACGGGGGGGGGGGGGGGCCTGCAGCACTACACAAACACTCACACAAAGACACCGCTCGCGCCCACACAAATACTCACACAAAGACACCGCACGCGCCCACACAAACACTCACACAAAGACACCGCACGCGCACACACACACACTCACACACGCACACTCACTCCCTCACACACACAGACAGACACGCGCGCACACACACACGCACACACACACACAGACAAACACACACGCACACACACACTCCCTCACACACACACACACAAAGACACACATACAGGCGCACACACACACGCACACACTCCCTCACACACACACAGATATACACACACACTTACAGACACACTTACAGACACACACACACACCTGCGCACACACAGACACACATACACACACTCTCACACACTCACTCTCACACACACACAGACACACAGACACACACACACACACAGACACTCGTGTCGGTACCGGCCAAACCAGTCTGGCACAGTGTGGTGTATGTTCCTCTCGGTGTCCTCAGGTGAACGGGTTTATCGGCGTGACTGTATGACTTCATCTTCTAATGGGCTACTGAAGGGTTCAGGAATCAGAGTGGAGGTGTGCAGGATGTTACTGTTACCCTGAGCCGTTTCTCAGCGCTTCCTCGTTTTACAGGACAGTTTCTCATTTCTCTCCCGGGTTTGCCCTGTTTATATATTATTATTATTATTATTATTATTATTATTATGTATTTATATATTATATGATCTCTGTTACACTCCTTAAACCCTGGTTCTCTGTTCTAACACTCAGCTGCACTGAAAACGAGGGTCAGTCTTGATGCACCCCGAGTTTGAAGGCTCATGAAGACTGACTGATAAAGCGCATCACAAGTTGTGCTCTATATTTGTTTTTGTTTTTTGTTAATTTCGATTACAGACTTTGAAATCGTTTCAGTTTCTGTGCACGCACTTTGTTCAACATTCGGAGGACATTCCAACTCTAACGCGATAAGACCGTGATAACCCTGATGAACTTTGGTTACTATAACCATGATATTAATTTTATTTCACTGGTTTATCTCTATATTGCCCACATAAATCATAAAAGCACTTAAACACAATAGACTAAAAGGCCTATTAGAGAGTCCGGCCAATATTAGACTTATTTACTGCTACTGTGATATATGACATCACAATACGCATTTCTAACTGTACCATGAACACTGTCAGCATGTTTCAACCGCCCCCCCCCCCCCCCCCCCCCACATCTGCACAGAGTAACGGCAAGCCGATTGGATATCAGACCAGTTATCATGTCATCTTTCTTTACATGCTCATTACTGCCTGCCGCCAAGGAAGGAAACGCCACAGTACATACACACGCTCTGTTCCCTGTATCAAAACCAGGACTGGGCCAATGTCTCAGTACTGCAGCAGGGCTCTAGACTAACTTTTTGAACTGGTTGCACTGGTGTGCCTAACGTTTTTTCTTAGGTGCACCAACACCAAAGTTAGGTGCACCCAAATTTTCAACTGCATCACATTCAGAACAGCAGTTTTACATTTTCACTTTTTTTTTTTTTTTTTTTTTTTTTTTTAAATCGCTGTCCATATAGGCAATATTGACTTGTAAATGGTCAACATAATGTGCTTTATTTGAAGCACAATTCTAAAGTAAAGGTAACACTTGGGCAGTGCATTTGTCGCGGCAGGTAATGTGTTTTATAGATGCGGTGTGCTTTTTCAGCGCTTCAATTCGAAATGTATTAGAACCAGTCACAAACGCACTACTGCCGGCCATGGTCTTCCCACACTCCTTACAGTCGGTGCAGGCTGTGACTCGGAGTCGATCGTATGTGGCTAGTTATCTGATGCCGTCTCCGGACCAGGGCTTGACATAACCAACGCTCTGACACGGAGCCATCAGCCTCCCAGGTTAACAATTTTCGAACGGACCAGGCCTGAACTTAACATTCTTAACCAAAATGTTCTAAATCATTCTTTTCACCGTCTCTCGCCATCCGCAGCTACACCCGCTCTGTTAACCTGACGGGCCTAGGCTACTCACCGCTCTGTCTGACTGCTAGTGTTGTGTCGTTCACGAACGATTCGTTCGAATGAACGAATCATTTGAGTAAACGTACTGAACCGAATCACTTCCTCCGCTGATTCGACTCAGCAGCGACCGTGCAGGCCGGCAGGGGGACTGCTGTGTGGTCCGTGAATCACTGAATCACCCGCGAATCTGGTGGCGGAGACTCTCATTGCGAGGGAACTGTGCTTGCTCAGTGATTCGTTCAGTGAACTGAGGGCTCCCGTTCACTCACTGATTCGTTAACTGAACGTACTATCACTCAGTGCTGACGGCGCTCCGGGGTCCCGCCCTTCGCTATCTTTGATTGGTTTAGACCACGAAACGGGCCTGATGTGTGTCTGTTTTTAACCACAGGGAGACTTTCAGAGTCGCGAAGACTTTTTCTTTTTTCCCCTATCGAACGGCTGGTCGCACTGGTGCGACCTCAGATTTTTTTTTGTCGCACAATTGAGAAATTAGGTCGCATGTGCGACCAAATTGGTCGCACTCTAGAGCCCTGTGCAGGGATGACTAATACTAATACCACACTGACAGCTCAGACCTTCCCAAACAACCCTTCATCTTCTAAAAACAAAACAGAAGTGGGAGTGGCCTAGCCCAGAAACGAGTGTGAGCTGCAGGAAGTGAGTATACTTAATGAGCACAAGGAACCGCAGACTAAACAGAGCTGACTTCAATAGCACGCATACAGACAGCCAATCGGCTGCCTAGGCTTCGGATCATTCATGCTAATTGGCACACAGACGTGGAGAGACAAACTGCACAAGGATGAAAACCTGGAATTAAATGACAGTGAAGCTATTTACATAGTCGAGTCACATGACATGTCGAGTCGCTGACCACCAGGGTAGTGGGCTGGGAGTGACTCAATAGTCCTGGTAGGTTGTTGCAGGTATCAGGAGCCGCGCTGACTGCAGTGCATCACACAGCAGCTGAAGGGTATGCCACAGAGAGAACATGACGACCAAGGTGGTCCCTCTTTTCAACCAACGAGGTGCCAGTGGTGGATCCCAGGTTCTACTGCGCCTGTTAAGATCAGGCCCGCTTTTCCATGGGTTTGAGAACCGAGCGATTATGTATCCGGAAGTGGGCGGCCCTCGGACCGTTAGCAGAAGCCGGCCGGACAACATATAAAACCAACATGGCGGAACATGTTCAAGCAAACTAGCTTCTTGCTTATCGGTTCTAAGGTTATCTGGTTATATGGTTCTTGGCTATCGGTTCTGTATCTCCAAAATCTTAAAACAAATGACTTGAATTGTTCACCTCCTGTTGAACGTGCTCTATTGTTCTCGAGTTCAGCTCCGGTCCGTTTGCATCACGGGTTCCACGGTTCCGGACCACAGAGTTAATGTTTTTACGGAGTGGAAAAGCGTGGAACAGTTTAAGATATCGGCACAGGCACCATGTTGGTGGAAAAGGGCTAACAGACGCTCAACTGGGCCAAGTCTGGATTATTAGGGGTCCGGGTAGGACTTGGAAATCTTGGTCATGCTCTTCCAACCCAAGCCGGACACTTCTAGCCATGTGACACGGTCTTGCTGGAAGATCCCATCCGCCCCAGGGAAGACGATCAGCATGTACTGGTGTAGGGAGGGATTCATCGTCGTGGAGAGTGCCTTCCTTCCACATGGTGAGTGGGCACTGGAAAACCTGAGACCCTTCATGAGCTACATGCTGCCACTGCCACCATTAAAAAGTAGCAAGTGGTCATAATAATGTGACTCGAGTGTGTACACTTAACGGCAATTCAGTCGGTACTGCTAATGCATGGTATGCCGATGGCCAGCTCTAACCGTGATCCTGTATTTGGTCCGTATTGGCCACCCTTCCTGTCGACTACAGCCGGTTTCCAAGTAGGACTGGCTACATGTATTTGCTATACAGCTGCACGGATCAGGGTAATAATAATACTGTGGGGGCAGAGCCAAACAGAAAGAGAGAGAGGGAAAAAAAAAACGAGTATCTGTCTAAAAAAGCTGCCCGTCATGTTTGTGCGAGAGCGAGTGAGTGCGTGCGAGTGGCTCCTTATCTGCAGGAACACTCTGGATTGATTAGTAGCACTGTAAGTACAGTGGCCAGGCAGCACAGGCAGCGGGGAGGCTAAGAAACAAGCAATGTCATGTAGAAAACAAAACAGGCATGGCATTCCCTCCGCTCCTCTCTCTTTCGCTCAGTCTTCCCAATCCGCCCATTCCTTCACCTCTCTCAGCAGCCCTGCCGTGCCGTACACCAGCATCAGCTCTCCTGAAGGGTCTCTGGGTGAGCAGGTTGGCTGGATCAGGTGCGTTAGAGCAGAACACTAATGCATCTTGGGTCCAAAATGACAAACCAGCTGGGGTGCAATGAGGCATTGTGGGTAAAATCCCACAACAAGCGCTTTACCGGTCTATATGTGACTGTGGTAGATCCTGGAGCGGCTGTAAAACTAGACCAGCAAGGCTGCTGAAAAAGTCAGTTTCAGGTTTTAACTGTCAACAAAATAGTTAGCTCGATGCTAACAATACATAGGAATTCACATTGACAGGCTAACAGAAGTTAGCATCATTTTTGGCACGGAAAAAAAAAATTGTATGCGAATACAAAGAGGCTCCTGGATTAAACACGACTATATTTAGAGTGACTTTATGACCCTCGTTTAGAGACATGAAGTGTTTGGTTTGGTGCGCTGAAGTTAATCGCTCCTAAAGCGTCCCAAAACCCTTTGAACACCGTCCCACTATGGGCTATTTTTATCGCACCGGCACGGTGAGACAGCGGTAGTCTGGAGCGCTGAACCAACTGATCTAAAGAGAGATGAAAAGCAGGAATCATAATATTATGACCCTTATATAATAATCTGTTTTTCATAGCTCCAGACTGATGTCCCATCTCCCCGGCTCTACCGCGAGCTGTACACCACGGCTGCTTCTCTAAACACGAAGCATTTAAAAAGCCAGTCAAACACACAAAAGAGCACTCCCACCACACGGCCCTGACCGAGGGGGTCTTTCCCAGGGCAGGACATTTCACTAATCAGGATTACAGAAGCCCAGACTGAGAGTCTTGTGTAGTCTACTGGACAGGTTGGACAAACAGCTAGTGCTACGTAGTGGATACCAGTATCAGGGATGTGCACTGGTACTCAGGGACTTGGTTCAACGTTGGAGGTGCCAGTTTCTGTACCCTGAACTTCTGAAAATGTTTCATAATGTGATATATGACTAAATACATACATTAACTGGTGACCACTCTAAAACACGAGCACCTTAACTTAAGCTCGCTGCCAGTGATGCGTTAAGGACTAGGGGACGTTAGAGACAGAGAGAGACAGAGACAGACAGAGAGAGAGAGAACGAGACAGACAGAGACAGAGAGAGAGACAACGAGAGAGACAGAGAGAGAGAGAGAGACAGAGACAGAGACAGAGAGAGAGAGAGAGAGAGAGAGAGAGATACTGACACTTCAACAAGATCATTCCATTAAAACCGATACTAGGTAATAACAAGGATAATATCTCAATACGGATACCGATACTTCAACACATGCCAACCAGGGATGGGTGATACCAATGACTTTCCATTTAATCCGATACCAAGACAAACCAAGGCTAATATCCCTATATGGATACCAATATTTAAAAAGATCATTACATGGTAAAAAGGGATGGGCGATACCAATGACTTGCCATTAAAATAGATACTAGATAATACCAAGGCTAATATCTTAATACGGATACCGATACCTCAACACATGCCAACTAGGGATGGACAAAACCAATGACTTTCCATTCAATCCAATGACAAGTAATACAAAGGCTAATATCCCTATAGGGATACCCATATATCCACAGGATCATCACATGCCAACTATGGATGGGCAAGACCAGCGATTTTATACGATCCAATACCAGGTAATACCGCAGATACTATCCAATTACCACTACAAACACTAAAACCTTAACATGATCGTACAAGCCAACTAGGGATGGGTGATACCAATGACTTTCCATTCAATCCAATACCAAGTAAAACCAAGGCTAATACCCCTATATGGATACCAATATTTAACACGATCATCACATGGTAAAAAGGGATGGGCGATACCAATGACTTGCCATTAAAATAGATACTAGATAATACCAAGGCTAATATCTCAATACGGATACCGATACCTCAACACATGCCAACTAGGGATGGGTGATACCAATGACTTTCCATTCAATCTGATACAGAGTAATACCAAAGCTAATATCCCGACACTGATAGCGATACTTCAACACGATCATCGCATGCCAACCAGGTATGGACGATACCAATGACTTTCCATTCAATCCGATAATAGGTTATACCAAGGCTAACATCCCTATGCCAACCACATATGAATGACTTTCCATTCGATGTGTTACCATTTAATACCAAGGCTAATATCCCGATACTGATACTTCAACAAGATCATTCCATTAAAACCGATACTAGGTAATAACAAGGATAATATCTCAATACGGATACCGTTACTTCAACACATTCCAACCAGGGATGGGTGATACCAATGACTTTCCATTTAATCCAATACCAAGTAAAACCAAGGCTAATATCCCTATATGGATACCAATATTTAACACGAGATAATACCAAGGCTAATATTCCGTTACGGATACAGATACTTAAAATCGTGTGATTTTTCAATAATGATAAATAGCAAAATGGTCAGATTAATCAGATTAATATGAAATAAACTATTTAGAGATCCAAAGGAAATGAAACCTCATCAAAAGTAAGCCAAATAAAGAAATTTAGGAGAAGTAGTCCCTGTACTACACCGTCATGCACAACGGTATTTTCATTTTTTGTTTTCATGGGACAGAATACACATCCATCCTACTTGATAAATATCTATATTTTTGAGGCACAGCTGACTCAAAAGTAAGCGCTACGACTGGAAGTCTCAATATTTAACAGTAATAATCTGCCCATCTCTGATTCCTATTACCGATACCAGTCAAACCACCCAGCTACCCTCACCTTTTCATAATACAGTCAGCCAGGTTCCTATTGTTCAGTCCGGCAGGTCCTGCCGGCTTGTTTTTGGGATCCGGGCTTTTGAACGTTTCTAAATCCGTCTTGTTAGCGAGCTACTCACGGCGCAGAGTAAACATGAGGTGTTCGCCTGTTTGTGGAAACAGACGCCAAGTTCAACAGAACATCGGATTCCCTCTGAAATCAGACTCCGGCCACACATTCTTTCTCCCGCCCATCTCCAAACTATCTCCGTTTATTTGGCTTCATCCTTCTCTACTATCAGCACAGCCGCGGTTTTAAAAGCGAAGCTGTTGATGTCTTGAACTCCCAAACGAACCGGATCTGATGATGTTAGCTCCGTCTCCGGCCCAACAGGCTCTGGGTCTCGGGCAGGAGGTGGGTTTGTTATTAATTGTGGATGTCTGTGAATATCAAAAATCACGAAGAACGCATACAACCAAACAAACACATGCGAGGCACGTCACTGAAGTCACAATTTCGATTCACCCAAAGACTAGCTAAATTCTAGTTTTAAACATGGTCACATGGTCACACTCCGAACGAGACTGTTCCACAGCTTGGGAACCAGTAATACTGAACGCCCATCACCAAAAGGACACAGCTGAGCAAAACAAACGTGACGAAGATGAGTGAAGATGGTGTTCTGGAGCGTATAACAGAAGCAGACTACCCAGGTAAAAGCGTCTGGAGTGGCCTGAGCGAAGTGGCCAATGGATCTAGCCCCCAGGATCTAGACTGGGTTAAGGCCCTAGCAGCCCCGGTGCTGCACATACTGTGCCTTGTTCAAAAGCCAAGCAGGGAGTCCATGTAGCACAGAGTTGCAGTGCCAGTACTCGTGCTGGTTCCCAGGCTCCACTGGGCCCGTTACGAACAGGTCCCTTTTCCACTGGTTCGAGAGCCGAGCGATTAAGTATCTGGAAGTGGGCGGCCCCTAGTCCGTAAACAGAAGGCGCCGGACAGCGTAGCAAACCAACATGGTGGAACATGTTCCATGACTGTACTTCCTGCTTTGTGGGAACCTCACCACCCAGAACCAACTCAGCCCAGAGGGATCATCATGAGGGATCATCAGCTAGCCAAATGACCTGCCCCTAACCTTCCCACCCAGAC